>SRMA01027384.1:95927-113359 GCA_007224835.1 Danionella cerebrum | reverse complement strand
TCGTTTAATTTATATAGCGCTTTTCACAACAGACATTGTCTCAAAGCAGCTCTACAGTAAACCAACAAGTTTAAACTCAACAAAGTGAAAAGAAATTAATTACTAAGTGGTGTATATGTCCCTGATGAGGAAGCCTGGGGCGACTGTGGCAAGGAAAAACTCCCTTTTGGAAGAAACCTTGAGAGGAACCGGACTCAAAAGGGAAAGCCATCCTCATTTGGGCAACAACAGTAGTGTGATAAACTATGGTATAAACAGATGATATAATAATATAAACATAAACAGATAATATAGTATAAACAGATGATATAATAATATAAACATAAACAGATAATATAGTATAAACAGATGATGACTGTGTTCGGTGTAGGTCCAGGGGTGCCGTAACATCTCCAGGTGAATCTGTTTGTTAGGTTGAGGGCTGGTGGCGAGCCTCCGGGCGTCGGAACATCTCCTGATGAGTCTGGATGTTAGGGTGAGGAGCTGGTGGGCAGGGCCTCCGGGAGCCTCTGTATGAGTATGGGAAGAAGAGTGGAGCTGGTGGGCGGAGGTCCAGGGGGCGCCGGAACATCTCCAGGTGGATCTGGTTGTTAGGGTGAGGTGCTGGTGAGCGATGCCTCCGTGAATCTCAGGATGAGTATGGAAAAGAAGAAAAGAAGAGAGGAGCGGAATTAGCGTAGCTGCTGTTCATAATATTAATATAGTTTAATGTAATATTAATATAGTTTAATGTAAGATCACAGTTTTTCACGGAGTTAAGTATAGGCTTTACTGAAAAGATACGTCTTTAATCTACACTTAAACTGGGCGAGTGAGTCTGAGCCACGGACGCTGTCAGGGAGGCAATTCCAGAGTTTAGGGGCTAAATGTGAGAACGCTCTACCGCCTTTAGTGCTCTTTGCTATTCTAGGAGCTACTAGAAGTCCAGAGTTTTGGGATCTTAAAGTGCGTGTGGGGTTGTACCGTGTCAGGAGGTTTGATAGATAACTGGGCGCTAATCTGTTTAGGGCTTTATACGTCAATAGCATTATTTTGTAATCAATGCGAAATTTGATGGGTAGCCAATGTAGAGATGATAAAACTGGGGTTATATGGTCATATTTCTTTGTTCTAGTTAGAACTCTAGCTGCTGCATTCTGCACTAACTGTAACTTATTTATTAATGATACTGATCAACCGCCTAGTAATGCATTACAATAATCTAGTCTCGAGGTCATAAATGCATGGACGAGCTTCTCTGCATCAGATAACGATAACATGTTTCTAAGTTTTGAAATATTTCTGAGTTGAAAGAAGGCTGTTCTTATGGTATGACTGATGTGATTTTTAAAAGATAAGTCGCTGTCTAAGATAACTCCCAGGTCTCTTACTGTGGAACTAGCGGTTACAGTACATCCCTCTAAACTAAAATTTAAAAGCTGGGTGTTCTGTGTGCTGTTCTTGTTGCCGATGAGCAAGATTTCTGTTTTATCTGGATTTAATAGAAGAAAGTTATGAGTCATCCACACTTTTAAGTCTTTAACACACTCTGTTAACCTCGCCAAGTGTGATGCTTCTCCCGGTTTTGAGGAGATGTACATCTGGGTATCATCGGCATAGCAGTGGAAGCTAATTCCATGCTTTCTAATAATATTACCTATGGGAAGCATGTATAATGTGAAAAGTAGGGGTCCTAAGACAGAGCCTTGTGGAACCCCATGCTTTACTTGCATTAAAGTAGATTGTTCTCCATTTACATCTACAAACTGGTAACGATCAGACAGATATGATTTAAACCATTTTAATGCTGATCCCTGAATGCCTATGAGATTTTGTAAGCGATCTAGTAGGAGGTCATGATCAATAGTGTCGAATGCAGCACTAAGATCTAATAAAACTAAGAGAGAGACGCAGCCTTGGTCTGAAGCTAAGAGAAGATCATTTGTGATCTTTACTAGTGCAGTTTCTGTGCTATGATGGGGCCTGAAACCTGACTGAAACTCTTCAAAGATATTGTTCTCTTTCAGGAAACTACATAACTGGGCAGACACAATCTTTTCTAAAATCTTAGACATAAAAGGAAGGTTTGAGATTGGTCTATAGTTTGATAGTTCGTTTTGATCTAAATTTGGTTTCTTGATGAGAGGCTTGATAACTGCTAACTTGAAACGTTTAGGGACATGACCGAGGGATAGCGAGGAGTTAATGATATTAAGAATAGGTTCTCCAGCTGCGTGTAACACGTCTTTTAGCAGTTTGGTTGGAATAGGATCTAACACACATGTTGTGGATTTGGTTTTATTTATAAGGCCGTACAGCTCTTCCTGTCCTATACTTGTAAAACACTGTAATTGTAACTGAGTAATTTCAGGTGAGACTGGAACACAGGATGCTGTCAGAGGTTGGACATCAGAAATTGTGTTTCTTATATTTTCAATTTTTTCAGTGAAGAAGTTCATAAAGTCTTCACTACTAAACTGAGATGGAATACTCTTTACAGATAACGGATTTGTTGTTAGTGTAGCCACTGTGTTAAAAAGGAACCTGGGATTGTTCTGATTGTTTTCTATCAGTTTGCTCAGTGCCTGTCTGTAACTGAGCATACTGTCTCTGTATGCAAGTCTAAAAACCTCTAGTTTAGTTTTTCTCCATTTCCTCTCTAGAATGCGGGTTTCTCTCTTGAGGGCACGAGTGTGGCTGTTATACCATGGTGCAGGTGTTATTTCTCTAACCTTTTTTAACCTGATTGGGGTGACTGTGTCTAATGTGCTAGTGAGAGAGGTGCCTATCATGTTAGTTAATTCGTCTAGATTGTTCGGAGTTCGGGGTGTAGTTAGATAATTAGACAGATCAGGCAGTTTACTTATGAATCTGTCCTTAGTTGATGGAACAATAGTCCTACCGGGTCTATAACGTGGTGAGACGCGACTAATCTGCTCTACTGGTAATGTGAACATGACGAGATAATGGTCTGTAATATCATCAGACTGAGGTATAATGTTTATATCACTGACGTCTAATCCGTGGGATATTATTAAATCTAATGTGTGATTAAGACGATGAGTTGGTCCGGAAATGTTTTGTTGAACCCCAAATGAATTTAGTAGGTCTATAAATGATATTCCAAGGGCATCACCTGGTTCATCTACATGAATATTAAAATCTCCCACAAGCAGTAATTTGTAAAAACTGACCATGAGATCAGAGAGAAATTGAGCAAACTCCTGGAGGAACTGAACGTAAGGCCATGGGGGTCTATAAACAGTGGCCAGAGCGAGAGTCAATACGTGTTTTTTAGTCCTGTCTAAGAGAACCGTGTTCAAAACAAGCACTTCAAATGATTTAAACGCAAATCCTAATTTCTGATTAGCGTTAAGGACGGTGCTATAAATAGTGGCTACTCCACCTCCACGACCAGTCAGATGGGGCTCATGTTTAAATAAATAACCTGACGGAGTTGACTCATTGAGACCAATGTATTCATTTGGTTTTATCCAGGTCTCTGTGAGACAGAGTGCATCAAGATTATTATCTGTGATTAACTCGTTGACTATGAGCGCTTTGGGTGCAAGTGATCTAATGTTAAGAAGCCCAAACTTTTAGGTGTGTTTGCTCGCCTGCCTTGTTACAGTTTTAACTGTAATAAGATTATTCCTTGGTCTTATAGTGTATTTATTTCTTGATTTAACTATACGGGGGATAGACACAGTTTCTATGCTATTTGTAACTGTAACTATATGATTGTCTGTGCGGCACATTACATCTACGGTAGTATTGTATTTGCTTACCAGTCAGAGGTCATGCAGCAGCCTCGACATGTTGTCTGATAAAGCTGCCGCTCCGACTCGGCTCGGGTGCAGGCCATCTGGACGGAAGTACCTAGGACGCTCCCAGAAGAGATTCCAGTTGTTAATAAACAATAATTTTTGCTCTCGACACCATGATTGTAGCCATTCGTTCAAAGCAAATAATCTACTAAACTTCTCTGCTCCTCGCTTGTACATGGGCAGCGGTCCAGAGACTGCAATCTTCGTTGTTGGTGATGTGCTGCGAACCGTCTCCACCAGAGTCCTGAAGTCCCTCTTGAGGATCTCTGACTTCCTCAGCACAGTGTCGTTTGTTCCAGCGTGGAGAACAACAGCTCCGACGTTCTCGTTCAGGATCGCGGGAACCTGCGCAGCGATATCAAGCACACGAGCACCGGGAAAACAGCGAGTGTGTGCCTTACCTTTCGGTACGTTAGGGCGGACGTGCCGGACGATGGAATCCCCGAGGACGACGGTGTCGCGCTCCGTCTCGCAGAGGGGGGTGAAGCTGTTCTGCGTCGAGATCTCGAAGGCTGGTGGTGGTGATGTCCACGATCGCGGCCGAGCTCTTGTCTTTCGTTGATGTTGCACCCAGGGTCCGCGGTGTCCCAGCTTCGGAGTAAACGACACCACGGCGGGCCGGGTTCTCGGTGCGCTGGGCCTGGGCAGAGAAACACGGGGCGTAGAGGTGGTGGGAGGATTAGCTTCTGCACTCACCTGAGCCCGGTGAGCGTCTACCTGGGATTTTTCCAACGCCGCCTTCCTCTCTCTTAGTTGGGCCTGCTTCACGACCAGGTCGCGGATTTGTCTTTCCACGGCCTCCAATTTCAACTCCACCCTCAGCATTTCACCTGGGCTCAGAGATACACACAAGAACGACATAGCGGAAGTATTGGATAGAGGAGTTAGCACTAGCCGAAAACGATTGGAAGCAGTGACGTCGAGCCAACAAACAACGCTTACTCGTTCAAAAGCACACTAAACACACCAGAGTAAAGTCAACCGCTCACTCAGCACATGCGCAGACCCTCTGGGGCCGTTGATGTACCCTCAGAGGAATCCACCAAGCAAAAGAACTAAGACTAATAAGCAATCAAAGCAACCAAAACAGAAATTTAGAGCCAATAAAGCAAAAGAGCACCGAGCAAAAGAACAGTGACTTAAATGCCTGAACACGCCCAGCAACTGCTAGCGTTAGCAACGTCGAGCTAACACACTAAACACACCAGAGTAAAGTCAACTGCTCACTCAGCGCATGCGCAGATCCTCTGGGGCTGTTGATGTACCCTCAGGGGAATCCACCAAGCAAAAGAACTATGACTTAAATGCCTGAACGCGCCCAGAGAGTGTCTGATGCCTAAATCAGAGTCTGGCTGAAAGAATCATCTCTCACGTCCGATCCTCAAGAAACTTGTACATCATGTGTCACATAGCGGTCTTCTGCTGGATTGCAGCCACGGTTCTGGAGAGAATTATGGGGAGAGCAGAGAGCGCAGAGATCCCGAAAACTCTGACGCAAATGTTCACACACTTCCTGATCCTTTAGACCAAACTGAAGACTCAGAAGTATGATGGAGAAGGTGGAGCTGAAGCTCTTCCAGCTAGAAACACCATCATGGCTCTAGGAAAACTGGCGTTTGAACAACTGGAGAAAGGGAATCTGATGTTCTATGAGGAGGACCTGAAAGAGAGCGGTGTTGATGTCAGAGAGGTGTCCGTGTGTTCAGGGATCTGTACCCAGATCTTCAGGGAGGAGGATGAGCTGAGACTGGGGAAGGTCTTCAGCTTTGTGTATCTGAGTATTCAGGAGTTTCTGGCGGCTTTATTCAAACTGATGAACTTTTCTGAACAAAACACTGGAGAGAGGAAAGTTCTTTTACACGAGTGGATGAGGAACGAAGTGGATAGAGCTCTACAGAGTGGAAATGGACACTGGGATCTGTTCCTTAGATTCCTTCTCGGTCTCTCACTAGAGTCTAACCAGAGTCTCCTACAAAACCTTCTGAAAACAAGAACAAGCAGCTCTCGGAGCAACCAGGAGATAGTTGAATACATCAAACAGAAGATCAGGGAGAACCCCTCTCCAGAGAAATCCATCAACCTCTTCCACTGCCTGAATGAACTCAACGATTCTTCTCTGGTGCAGGAGGTTCAGAAATACCTGAGTGGAGGAGATAGTGGTCGTCTCTCTGGAGTCAAACTGTCTCCTGCTCAGTGGTCAGCTCTGGTGTTTGTTCTTCTGAACTCAGATCAGGAGCTGGATGAGTTTATTCTGAACAAATATGATCCATCAGAAGAATGTCTCCTGAGGCTGCTTCCAGTGGTGAAAGAATCTCGAAAAGTCATGTGAGTGTTTCCTTCAGGTCCTTTATTTCCTTAGACTCCAGGAACATAAGCAGAACTAAATGAACAAACAGATCCTTCCTCCCTGGATTAAAAACAAAAGGAGGAGGGAAGAGATGTTTTCTTCTGGTTCATTGGGGGGGGGGTCATTGTGGGGCAGGACAGTATAATTCTGCTGGAGGCATCATCTAACCAGCAGCGGCGCTGTTTCCATGGTTTTAAACAGAGAAACTTTTAAAATGAACTTTTTATTTCCTTGTATTTGCTGCTGAGTTTAGAAAAACATCACATTTTCTCTTTTCTCTGAAGTCTGAGGTACTGCAGGATTGAAGAGGAAGGTTCTGTTGCTCTGGGATCAGCTCTGAGATCAAACCCCTCACACCTGAGAGAACTGGATCTGAGCCGGAATAATCCTGGAGATTCAGGAGTGAAGGAGCTCTCTGATCTACTGAAGGATCCTCACTGTCTCCTCGAGAAACTACGGTGAGTTCTGATATTTTACTTTTACTCTCTTCATCTTCCTTTTAGAAGTGGATCAGTTCAGTGTTTACTGCGGGGTAGTAAATAATTAAATAAAATGATCTTTCCCGCTTGTTCCCTTCCGGGGTCACGGGGGTCTACTGGTCCACCGCACTTCGGGTAAGAGGCAGGGGCTACACCAGTACCTCCTCCCAGGAAGGACACCAGCGAGCCTCAAACCAGTTACCTTTTAACTGAAACACCACCGTGCCGCCCTTAAATCATCTTCAGAGAAGAACATGTTATTTAAATGTTATTAGAACAATAGTTGAAACTTTTTTCACACTCTCCAAAAAATAAATAAATACACGCTAAAATAAGAAACTATTAAAAGTAAAATGTAAATGTTATTTACAGTACTATAACTTTCGATATACAGTGGTACCCCGAGATACGAATGCTTTGAGTCACGAAATGTTCGAGATACTAAAGGTCTCCCTGGAAATTTTTGCTTCGAGATCCAAAGAAAAATTTGAGATACGAACATTTACAAGCTGTTCTACTGCATTTTCCGCTTGATGTCATGACGACACGCTGCGCTTCCGGGTTCTTGCGCTCTTATCTCCCAGTGCAAAAAGTGTCTGATGCCTTAATCAGAGTCTGGCTGAAAGAATCATCTCTCACGTCCGATCCTCAAGAAGCTTGTACATCATGTGTCACATACCGGTCTTCTGCTGGATTGCAGCCACGGTTCTGGAGAGAATTATGGGGAGAGCAGAGAGCGGAGAGATCCCGAAAACTCTGACGCAAAGGTTCACACACTTCCTGATCCTTCAGACCAAACTGAAGACTCAGAAGTATGATGGAGAAGGTGGAGCTGAAGATCTTTCAGCTAGAAACACCATCATGGCTCTAGGAAAACTGGCGTTTAAACAACTGGAGAAAGGGAATCTGATCTTCTATGAGGAGGACCTGAAAGAGAGCGGTGTTGATGTCAGAGAGGTGTCCGTGTGTTCAGGGATCTGTACCCAGATCTTCAGAGAGGAGGATGAGCTGAGACTGGGGAAGGTCTACAGCTTTGTGCATCTGAGTATTCAGGAGTTTCTGGCGGCTTTATTCAAACTGATGAACTTTTCTGAACAAAACACTGGAATTCTGGGGTTTTTCAGGTCACCAGTGATCGATTTAAGCATGTCGATGAGGAACGAAGTGGATAGAGCTTTACAGAGTGAAAGCGGACACTGGGATCTGTTCCTTAGATTCCTTCTCGGTCTCTCACTAGAGTCTAACCAGAGTCTCCTACAAAACCTTCTGAAAACAAGAGCAAGCAGCTCTCGGAGGAACCAGGAGACAGTTGAATACATCAAACAGAAGATCAGGGAGAACCCCTCTCCAGAGAAATCCATCAACCTCTTCCACTGCCTGAATGAACTCAACGATTCTTCTCTGGTGCAGGAGGTTCAGAAATACCTGAGTGGAGGAGATAGTGGTCGTCTCTCTGGAGTCAAACTGTCTCCTGCTCAGTGGTCAGCTCTGGTGTTTGTTCTTCTGAACTCAGATCAGGAGCTGGATGAGTTTATTCCAAAAAAATATGATCCATCAGAAGAATGTCTCCTGAGGTTGCTACCAGTGGTGAAAGAATCTCGAAAAGTCAAGTGAGTGTTTCCTTCAGGTCCTTTATTTCCTTAGACTCCAGGAACATAAGCAGAACTAAATGAACAAACAGATCCTTCCTCCCTGGATTAAAACAAAAGGAGGAGGGAAGAGATGTTTTGTTCTGGTTCATTGGGGGGGGGGTGCAGTGTGGGGCAGGACAGTATAATTCTGCTGGAGGAATCATCTGACCAGCAGCGGCTCTGTTTTCATGTTTTGAACAGAGAAACCTTTAAAATGAACTTTTTATTTCTTTGTATTTGCTGCTGAGTTTAGAAAAACATCACATTTTCTCTTTTCTCTGAAGTCTGAGTCACTGCGAGATTCAAGAAAGAGGTTTTGCTGCTCTGGGATCAGCTCTGAGATCAAACCCCTCACACCTGAGAGAACTGGATCTGAGCTGGAATAATTCTGGAGATTCAGGAGTGAAGGAGCTCTCTGATCTACTGAAGGATCCTCGCTGTCTCCTCGAGAAACTACAGTGAGTTCTGATATTTTACTTTTACTCCCTTCATCTTCCTTTTAGAAGTGGATCAGTTCAGTGTTTACTGCGGGGAAGTAAATAATGAAATTAAAATGATATTCAGAGAAGTAAATATTATTTACATTTTATTAGAAGATAATTGCAACTTTATTCCCTCTCTCAAAAAAATGTACACACTAAAATAAGAAAACTATTTTTAGTAAAATGTAAATGTTTTATTTTTAATTTATAAATAATAAATATATAAAAGTATACTTTGTAGATATACTAAAGGTATTTATATGTGAACTTTATTTAGTTGTATTTAATGCAAGGTTTAAACAAAACTCGTCTTTCCGAACAATAATTAAAGCAGAGAATATTAATAAATCTTTTCTCTTTTCTCTGAAGTCTGAGTCACTGCGGGATTAAAGAAAGAGGTTTTGCTGCTCTGGGATCAGCTCTGAGATCAAACCCCTCACACCCGAGAGAACTGGATCTGAGCCAGAATAATCCTGGAGATTCAGGAGTGAAGGAGCTCTCTGATCTACTGAAGGATCCTCGCTGTCTCCTCGAGAAACTAGAGTGAGTTCTGATATTTTACTTTTACTCTCTTCATCTTCCTTTTAGAAGTGGTTCAGTTCAGTGTTTACTGCGGGGAAGTAAATAATTACGGTAAATAAAATTATCTTTTTACCTTCCGGGGTCACGGGGGTCTACTGGTCCAGTGCACTTCGGGTAAGAGGCAGGGGCTACACCAGTACCTCCTCCCAGGACGGACACCAGCGAGCCTCAAACCAGTTACCTTTTAACTGAAACACCACCGTGCCGCCCTTAAATCATCTTCAGAGAAGAACATGTTATTTAAATGTTATTAGAACAATAGTTGAAACTTTTTTCGCACTCTCCAAAAAATAAATAAATACACGCTAAAATAAGAAACTATTAAAAGTAAAATGTAAATGTTATTTACAGTACTATAAGTTTCGATATACAGTGGTACCCCGAGATACGAATGCTTAGAGTCACGAAATGTTCGAGATACGAAAGGTCTCATGGGAAATATTTGCTTCGAGATCCAAAGAAAAATTTGAGATACGAACATTTACAAGCTGTTCTGCTGCATTTTCCGCTTGATGTCATGACGACACGCTGCGCTTCCGGGTTCTTGCGCTCGTATCTCCCAGTGCAAAAAGGGTCTGATGCCTAAATCAGAGTCTGGCTGAAAGAATCATCTCTCACGTCCGATCCTCAAGAAGCTTGTACATCATGTGTCACATACCGGTCTTCTGCTGGATTGCAGCCACGGTTCTGGAGAGAATTATGGGGAGAGCAGAGAGCGCAGAGATCCCCAAAATTCTGACGCAAATGTTCACACACTTCCTGATCCTTCAGACCAAACTGAAGACTCAGAAGTATGATGGAGAAGGTGGAGCTGAAGATCTTCCAGCTAGAAACACCATCATGGCTCTAGGAAAACTGGCGTTTGAACAACTGGAGAAAGGGAATCTGATCTTCTATGAGGAGGACCTGAAAGAGAGCGGTGTTGATGTCAGAGAGGTGTCCGTGTGTTCAGGGATCTGTACCCAGATCTTCAGGGAGGAGGATGAGCTGAGACTGGGGAAGGTCTACAGCTTTGTGCATCTGAGTCTTCAGGAGTTTCTGGCGGCTTTATTCAAACTGATGAACTTTTCTGAACAAAACACTGGAGAGAGGAAAGTTCTTTTACACGAGATGATGAGGAACGAAGTGGACAGAGCTTTACAGAGTGGAAATGGACACTGGGATCTGTTCCTTAGATTCCTTCTCGGTCTCTCACTAGAGTCTAACCAGAGTCTCCTACAAAACCTTCTGAAAACAAGAGCAAGCAGCTCTCGGAGGAACCAGGAGACAGTTGAATACATCAAACAGAAGATCAGGGAGAACCCCTCTCCAGAGAAATCCATCAACCTCTTCCACTGCCTGAATGAACTCAACGATTCTTCTCTGGTGCAGGAGGTTCAGAAATACCTGAGTGGAGGAGATAGTGGTCGTCTCTCTGGAGACAAACTGTCTCCTGCTCAGTGGTCAGCTCTGGTGTTTGTTCTTCTGAACTCAGATCAGGAGCTGGATGAGTTTATTCTGAACAAATATGATCCATCAGAAGAATGTCTCCTGAGGCTGCTGCCAGTGGTGAAAGAATCTCGAAAAGTCAAGTGAGTGTTTCCTTCAGGTCCTTTTTTTCCTTAGACTCCAGGAACATAAGCAGAACTAAATGAACAAACAAACAGATCCTTCCTCCCGGGATTAAAACAAAAGGAGGAGGGAAGAGATGTTTTCTTCTGGTTCATTGGGGGGGGGGTCATTGTGGGGCAGGACAGTATAATTCTGCTGGAGGCATCATCTGACCAGCAGCAGCTCTGTTTCCATGGTTTTGAACAGAGAAACCTTTAAAATGAACTTTTTATTTCCTTGTATTTGATGCAGAAAAATTAGAAAAACATCACATTTTCTCTTTTCTCTGAAGGTTGTGGAACTGTGGGATTAAAGAGAAAGGTTTTGCTGCTCTGGGATCATCTTTGAGATCAAACCCCTCACACCTGAGAGAACTGAATCTGAGCGGAAATAGTCCTGGAGATTCAGGAGTGAAGGAGCTCTCTGATCTACTGAAGGATCCTCGATATAAACTGCAGAATTTATTGTAAGTTTGAAACTCATTGTTTCATTATTTTTATTGAGCAAAATAACTTTGTTTTTTTTTCTTCCTCTTTTTTTACAGAATTTAACATCAGACTCAGGATCCAAGTGAACAGAGGATTAATGAAGCACCTGATCTTGTTTACTTCAAGTGTGTTACACTAAACCTAACCCAAAGAAAATTCTCCTGAACAGCACATACTCTGTGGACTGCACATGCGCAACATGCACAACATCGGCAAATGCAAGTCGTTACCGCAGATACATTGTGTCACTGCACTGCTGTCTGCAGCAAAGACTACTTGGCATTTGCTGGGGTAGATTGAATGATATTGGAAACAGTCACCCTATAAGTGGGTAAAGTGCTGTACTTAAGTGCTAGTCATTCGATGTATAAGAGATGCGTTTTCTGAAGCACCTCCCCATGCGCGTGAAGGTCTTCCAGGAAGTAGGTGAGAATAGCGACCGTGCACAGCCCCCCTCATCCACTCCCTGCTTTCTGACATGGGGAGTGAAGATGGTGTGAGGCGGCACGTTGCTGCAAGAACCAATGCCTGCCAAGATGGTCCGGCTGACCCTGAGTATACCATGAAAGACTGTGAGACATTTTCATTGAGCTTGTTACCTGTTATTCAGAATGTTGGGAGTAAGGAGTTTCAAAAGTAATGTATTACAGTAAAGTAAAGTAACAAGCTTTTCACCCACAAGACATTAACAAATAAATAGTGCAAGTAAGTTCTAATTCCTGCTTGTTGAATAGAATTGTGAACTTTTTGGTAGAAGACGGTACATTCTCGAGATGGACGTATGTGCATTATTTTGATTTTGTCCGAGATAAGGACAAAAAATTTAAATTTAACTTAAACTTGAACTCTGAGTCTGAGTTGATTTACCAAGAGATTGAATACTCAGGCTGTGTCCCAATCCAGGTTCGAAAAGCCCAGCCTTTAAGGTTATGGCGTGGGAGGATCCTCTGAAGGCTGCAAAACCTTTAGGTAAACGGGACGGTCTCGACGTCGTGCCTCTTATTCTTCTTCTATTGTTTTTGGCAGTTTGCTTTATGGTGCAGTAGCGCCACCAGCTGGATCAGTATTTGGATCCCCAATTAAATGAATGAAATGTTCTTGTAATATTAATATATTTTTCTTTAAGTGATTCTTTTATGTTTAATTGTTCTATTTCTTTCTTTTTGTCTTTTTTTATTTGGAATACATTGTTTTAAAACATGGTCTGTGTTTTCGTTTTGATTACATTGGTCACATTTCCCACATTTATTTTCTATTTTATGTTGTGTGTAATTTAAACCAGTATGTTGTTCTAGCTTCATTCTGTTTTCATAAGTTTTATAAACGCCTTTGTCTGCTTCTTAAAATATAATGACATCCTGCGTTTGGCAATCTTTACAATAAATGTTAAAAATAAAAATGTTTTACAATTCGCGTATCACTACCACCATTTAATGGTTGAATATACTATTCTTTTATGTAAAAAACACTGATGGTTTGAACACATCCTCGGAATTCAGGGGAAAGTAGGAGGCATTTCAAGGGTGCATTTTAAGGACCCTTCGCGTTTTGCCGAAATGTCTTGGCGCACCGTTGTGACGTAATTGGCCTTAAAGTGCGCACTCGGGAGGATGCACACTTCTGGATTGGGACACAGCCTCAGAGTTTTAGGTTTCAGAACAGCTGATCTATGTTCCGTTAATCAACTCTGAGTAATTAAGAGCGTGCGCACCGCGACTATAAAAAGGCATTAGGTGCGTTCGACTTCATGCGGCGCTGCGCAGACCGATCGGCGGCTGACTTGAAGTAGTGCATGCCGGTTAGAAATTCTGTCCGACTTGAACCGGCGCTGACGTCACGTGACGTTCACGTGTGGCATCAAAGTAACGCGAGAGCGTTTCGATAACAGCCGGCTTGCTCAGCCAGAGCAGCGTTTTAGGAGCGACTGCGCCAGGATATGATGACGTCACAGCTTCTCATGATTGGCCACATTCACCACATGACGATGATCACGTGTGTTTCGTGCTTCAAGCCATACAATTGCATAAAAAAATCAATTTGCATACCATTTCGTAAATAGTTTACGATCTTTTGACTGCAGTGCATTTTTTTCCCTTAAATTATTTTTATTGGATTTGTGCATAAGTTTATTATTGTCCTTTTTTCATACAGACCAACTATAGTATTCAGCTGCATATTTGAGTAATATTTTTTTATGGAATAACTAAAATGTCAGTAATTTAATGTAATGTGGTTTTAATGTGGTACATTAAATGTAATCCAGTTCATCTGCGACAAAGTAGGCAAACGTCATGTTTCAGGAAGCAACGAGATCTCAAACGTGTCCGACTTGACGGCTCCGTTTTCAGCTCCTCCCCGGCTACTTTCGGCTAATCTCGACGATCGGTCTGCGCAGCGCTGCATGGGCTCGAACGCACCTATTATCAATGGAGCGCAGATATACCGAATCACCATGACAACCTCGGAAGAGACGAGCATTTTTTTCTTCAGCTGAACTTGATGTACTCATTCTAAGTTATTGCAAATATGAGCTTTTATTTAGAAATAAAAGCAACACCACTGCTTCAGCGAAACAGAAACAGCTAGCGTGGGAAAACATAGCTGCTCAAGTTAATGCGTACGTTCACATTGAAAATATTGAAAGTATTTAAATATTTAGGTGTAATAAAAAAATAAGTATTGTGTTACGTTTACTAACTTTTCATTTGAAAAAGTTGAGAATTGGCTGCCATTTCAGATGTAATTGCATTAAATTACATAAAATAAGATTTTTTTTTTGTTTAGATTTTAAAGGGCACTTGTGTGTCTGCCTTTTAATTGATGTAGTGGTAGAGGTTGATATGACGTTTAGAATACAAGCAGTACTAAAAATAGTTCTTAGAACGACTAATAATCCCGGTAATCTAGTTACAGTACATTACCCTGTTGAAGGTCAGTGAATTTAAGCAAATATTTACAGTATTATCAAAGGTAAAACTTAAAACTATGGTGTTGCATCTAGTTGTAGATTTCATGTAGGTGCAAACCTGCAGGTATTAAAAGAACATGGCAGTAACTGAAAATGAAATATTAAAACATCATTCAATCAGGTAAGTAAGAGCATGGCATGGATTTAGTTTTTTTATTCATATTTATTGTGTAAATGCAAATACATATCTGTGAACTGTTTGTAGGTTCAAGATCGAAAATCCCTGGCTTGAATCTACTGGTAAGTGGTTAAAAAAAAAAAGAGTTCTTACGTCGTCACTGTTGATCTCAAAAATTGTGTTTATTTTCACCACTAAAACAAACAAAAGTAAAAATAAAACAATTCCGTAAATTAAATCAAAACTCACATTGGTATTCCTGAAATCCAATTAACCAAACTATTGAGCTTTAACCCAAATTACAGACCCTAAAATTATAGACGGTAAGAAAAACTGTTTCTCCTTAACCACTACACCCGGACTTGCCCAAACATGTCCCATCCAAGTCTCTTCAGGTAGGTGTGGCTTAAAGAGAAATGAAACTTAAGCAATGACCTAATTAACAAAAAGAACACTAACATTTTACTTAAAATATTCATAAAGAACATTAATACATCAATATTTACAAGTAAAATACCCAAAATATGAGTTTGGCTCTTACACTGTTTTCACACAGTGCCCTTTATCATTTGATGTCCCTTCAGTCAACAGAAAAAAGGCAGAGGCTCGCAAGGCCCTGCACCATCACCACCACCACCACCACCACCACTTACAAATGCTGAGGAGAAGGCCCTGAGTCTGAACACTGGAAGGCCAGTGGCTGAGGGAATTCCTGCTGGGTGTTCATCAATACTAGTCACTCCCCAGGACATAAGTGCCTACATAATATTTAAGAGGGCTTCACACACCCACACACATAAAATTCATGGTTATATATTTACTTTCCTTTTTGGATTGGTCTCAATAGAATCTGATGACAATATCTGCCTTTTGGAACCTCCTGTCTTGACAGAGTCGAAGGCACTTGTAAGTCTTCTAATTTCTGGTGTATTGACTAAAGTAAGTAATATTATAAAGTTATAAATGCTCATACAAAGGCTCATCTTCTCAGGATGTAGTAGATGACCTAATTTCCGCTGATGCAGAGAGGGCTATAGAAGTAATGCTATGTCTGTAGATATTAAACAATCTAAACAATTACATCTTTACTTTTTTGTGTCCAGTAACCTGTAAGTATATATCTGAGAGTAAACATATATTGTCTTCCCCATCAACACTTTCAAGAGTGTGGAAGAACAGGAAGAGGAGAAAGAGGCTTCTTCTGCACAGATGAAAACAGTTCAGTGATGTACAGTAAATACCAGAGTGTAATTCATAGGAAGTCATGTATTTCAGTTACCAGTAAAGGAGTTCTATAGACTGCATCTACTTAAACATTCTAAATTCAGATTTGGAGATTGAGATCCCGAAGCCCAAGCTACTGGTGAGGTGTGTATTGTGATTAGTGAATTATATAAAAGTTTTGAAAGAATATAAAATTGAAAACGTTGCTTTTTATTTTTTTATGGTGGTGGCTGATTTAATAAGAGAATGAATTTTGGCATATTCATTGTGTGTGAAATCTAAGCAATGAACGACTAAAGCGAAAAATACCGCTTCATCTTTAAAAAAGGGGAGGACTCCGACAGAAACTCAAGAGTTTAAAGAAAAAAACCTGCTTCTGACCAGGTTAGGTTCACAGAGTACGTTACCACAGCAACTAACTCTGAGTAAAAGTTATCTCTCTTTCAGAAACAGGCTTCACGTACTCAGCTTTCTCGAGTTTGACAGACCTGCCATTTAGAAACAGAAAACATAGAGTTTCTCTTATTTCAGGGTTAACATAATCTGAGTTTTCACTTAACCTCCTTTCTGAAACCGGCCCCAGGTGTTCACTCCCCTGGAGATAACAAAACTGTCCAGATCTAATGGAGCACCTACTCCCCCATGTGGTGGCTTTTGAGCAGGAAAGGACAGGTAGAAAAAAAATAAAATAAAACAAAACAGACAAATTATTCAGAGACAATGTGCTTTTGTAATAGACACAACGCTAATAAAGTTTTGATCGCACGATTGTGTCGAATGAAAATCTCATACTTCAAGTGTGCGAAGAGCTACAATCAAGACACGGGGTCAAAGAGAGATTATCTCGATTAGAAACGAATACACAGAAAACTGTGGAATTATTTAAGTGCCAAATTTTCAAGAAACAAAAACGATCACAGAACATTCACAACTGTGATCAGTGAAATTAAAGTTTATTTGAATGTTAATTTAATTTTGCTTGTTTTTTTTACTTTGTTATTTACTAATTTGGCATAAAATTAATTCCACACAATACAGTATTTTTGACTAATTTAGTTTTCCAAACTTAACAGAAAGCGTAACTGATATTAGAAGTTCCCATTGATCGTGAACAAAACAAGCATAAAATAAAAACTCAATCCAGTGGCTCTCGAAAGGTTTGTAATTCATTTAAATTCCTTTTGTCACCATGTACCAGTCCCAGCAGATTCATCCTGAAAGCCACTAGGGATTTGTTACAAGCAAACATGTGAAGGAAGATCAGAAAGGCAAGAATTGAAGACGCATCGGAGTAAAATAATCCTGTGTGTTATTCAAACAAAAGCTAATATAGGTTCCAATATTGCAACAGTTTATAAACAAGTGAAATATGATTCACAACTGCTATAAAAGAATATCTCGAGGTACATTCATTCATTACTAATGCTAAGTATTATTTTAATAAAGAACAATGGACAATAGATGCAGATTAAAATAAGAGTTTCATTAGCAGAGCAAATATCTGTTGGCCCCTCCCCTTCCATAATGCTGTTGGGTGAGTGTTTTAGCTCCGCCTTCTCTCTGTGCAGCATTTCATCCAACATAGAGCCTGCAAAATAACATTTAACATGTGGGCTGCGTTTACTCTGAAAAACACATCTGATCTTTGGTACAGAATCGTATTGCTTCTAAAAACTGTTCTCAGAAACAAATCTTTCTTTAACGAATCTTAAAAACA
>SRMA01027384.1:41642-74718 GCA_007224835.1 Danionella cerebrum | reverse complement strand
CATAGCACCTAAGACTGCACTCTGTCACATCACGTATTGTTCATCAATAAATCCACCCTCTGGGGACACTTTTCTGTTACAACCTTGTTGTGTGATCCCTCTCCTGCGACAACTGGTGGAGAATGCGGGTATAACATCCAAGGGGGGATCACACACAAGCCTTCATCACCCCGGACTTCTAACACTGCATAAATTTTTTTTCTTTTTTTCCCTCGTATATTTTTTCAGTGAATTCCGGACTAAGTACAGTGCACGCCGCTCTCCAAAACGATGGAAGATCTGGTAAAGCACCTGGCGGAAGTAAGCTTGAAACATCAGCAGATCGTTGAGTTCCTCGCCAAGCAGCAGAGCGAGACAAACCAGAGGGTCAGCGAGCTTCAGGGCGCCAGCGCCCAGAAAATCCAGCTGCCCGACGTGAGAGCACAGGCTGCGCGTCTCCTTCAGAAGCTCACTCCGCACGACGATGTCGAGGATTTCCTGAAAATGTTCGAGTCCACAGCAGTGGGTGAAGGGTGGCCACGTGTGGAGTGGGCACGGGCGTTGGCGCCGCTACTGACCGGCGAGGCGCAGCGCGCCTTCTTCTCACTGGAAACGAATATGCGTGATGACTATGGGGAGCTCAAGAAAGAGATCCTCGCTAGGCTGGGCTTGTCACCCGTCGCCGCAGCCCAGCAGTTTCATAGGTGGGAGTACCGCCCTCGCCGGCCAGCTCTCGTGCAAGCCGCTGACCTGTCCCGTCTCGCCCGACTCTGGCTGCTGGAGGGAAACTTCTTCGCCAGCCAGCTCATTGAACGTGTCGTACTGGACAAGTTACTGAGAGCTTTACCCCGGACGCAGAGACAAGCTGTGAGAATGCAAAACCCATCCACACTATGGGAGGCCATGGAGGCCATTGAGCTGGCGGAGGTGGCTCACCCCGAGGAACTCGGAGAGCGCGCGTCATCGTACCCCCAGAGGGTGGTCCAGGACCCGCGACCGCCAGAGGGCACCCCGCGACCAGAAAGCAGACCGGCGGCTCCCCTCTCCCAGGACAAACCGACGCCCACGGAACCACCACCATCACCACCCCGGAAGAAATGGCTGGCGGGTTGTGGATTCCATCGTCGGTTGCCCAAAGGAGCCCCTGAAGTGGCGGTGAGGATAAATGGGCGTCGCTACCCGGCGTTGCTGGACTCGGGGAGTTCAGTGAGCCTGCTGAGGAGCCAGCTCCTCCCACCTCGTCCTGATACCCACGCCATAATCCATCTGACCTGCGTGCATGGGGAAACCAGAGACGTGAGGGCCCACCAAATCCAGCTCCAGGCTCGAGGGAAAACCTGGATGGTCGAGGTGGGTTCGGTGAAGAACCTACCGGTACCCGTACTCCTCGGCAGGAAATTCCCCGGGTTCGCCAGCCTGCTCACCGCCGCCAACCGCCGACCCGTCAGCCATGAAGGGAGCCGCCCAACGTCGTCGCAGGAGGAGGCTTCGATCAACCAGGCTGTCACCTTGTCGACGGATAGCGGGAGAGATGGTGAGTCCGGCCCCCCCTCGGCTAACCTGTTCTATGATGTCTTTCAGAGAGTTACGCGAGGGGGGTCCTTCAGCCGCGCCCAACACGAATACGAATGACTAAAGCACTGTTGGGCTCAAGTGCGCGTGGCTGAAGGACAGGAGCTCCAACCCGGACCCCATCCTCTCCCGTACTTCGTCGTAAAGGAGGGTCTGCTTTACTGCGTCGCAGAGCGACGGGGGGAGGTCAAAGAGCTACTCGTCGTCCCCCGGTCGAAGACGGAAACCATCCTGGAGCTAGCGCACTCCCATCCGATGGCGGGGCACCTGGGAGCGGCCAACACAGCCCAACGGATCAGGGACCGCTTCCATTGGCCGGCGAGGTCAAAGCGTTCTGCCAGGCATGCCCCACCTGCCAGAAGACATCGCCGAGGACGCCTCCCCCCAGTCCGCTAATTCCACTCCCCATCATAGGGGTGCCCTTTGAGAGGATTGGAATGGACTTGGTAGGGCCGCTGCCGAAGTCTGCCCGAGGCCATGAGCACATCCTGGTCGTCGTAGACTACGCCACCCGGTACCCGCAAGCCGTGCCCCTGCGTAAAGCTACGCCCACGAGCTGTTCCTGCTATTTAGCCGGGTGGGTATCCTCAACCAGATACTGACTGACCAGGGAACCCCCTTCATGTCCCGGCTGATGGCTGACCTCTGCCGGCTGCTAAAAGTCGACCAGCTCCGTACCTCCGTCTACCACCCCCAGACTGACGGCCTCGTCGAAAGATTCAACCAAACATTGAAGACAATGCTCAAAAGGGTGGCAGCAGATGACCGGCAGGTTGGGACAAGATGATCCTGTACGTCCTGTTCGGGATCCGAGAGGTGCCCCAGGCCTCCACCGGGTTCACACCTTTTGAGTTACTGTTTGGCCGTCAGCCGAGGGGGCTCCTGGATGTCGCCTGAGACGCGTGGGAGCAGCAGCCGGTAGCGCTCCGCTCTGTGGTAGAACACGTGACCCAGATGCGTAAGAACATCGAGCGGCCATTAGTCCGGGAACACTTGGTCCAGGCGCAGCAACAGCAACAACGGCACTTCAACCAGGCAGCCCAACCCCGAGAGTTCCAGCCGGGTGACCGAGTGATGGTCCTGGTCCCCACCTCGGCCTGCAAGTTTCTGGCAAAATGGCAAGGGCCATATACCATCACGGCCAAGGTCAGTGAAGTCAATTATAGAGTTTGACAGCCTGGAAGGAGACAGCCAGAAAAGCTCTATCACATCAACCTCCTGAAGAAGTGGGTGGGGACCAGAGACCAGCTCGCCGCGGTCGCCGCACTCGCCTCCTGCTCCCTGCTGATTGTGGATACCAATGACGACCATGTGTTCTCCCATCAGCCTGGGCAGACCAACATCGTGGAGCACCACATCCGAACTCAACCAGGAGTGATCGTCCGGCAGCGGCCTTACAGAGTACCGGAAGCCCGTCGGCAGGCTATAGAGGAGGAAGTCCAACAAATGCTGAAGTTGGGGATAATTGAACCGTCCCGGAGCCCGTGGTCCAGTCCCATCATAATGGTTCCCAAACCCGACGGCACCCTCCGCTTCTGCAATGACTTCCGCCGGCTCAACGAGGTTTCGGAATTCGACGGCTACCCCATGCCCCGGGTGGATGAGCTCCTGGATCGCCTGGGACGGGCCCGTTACATTTCCACCCTTGACCTCACGAAGGGCTACTGGCAGGTGCCAGTGGCCGCAGAAGACCGGCCCAAGACCGCCTTCTCCACGCCATCGGGCCACTGGCAATACTGCCGTCTCCCGTTCGGCCTTCATCGAGCCCCTCCCACCTTCCAGCGGATGATGGACGTCCTGCTCCGCCCACACCAGCCCTACGCCGCGGCCAACCTGGATGATGTGGTCATCCACTCGGAGGCATGGGACGACCACCTGGACCGTCTGCGGAGTGTGCTCATGGAGCTCTGGGGAGTAGGACTGACCGTCAACCCCCGAAAATGTCACCTGGCGCAAGCCGACGCGTTGTACCTGGGGTTCCGCGTGGGACGGGGAGTGATCCGGCCTCAAGATAAGAAGGTCAAAACTATTCAAGAGGCACCTCGTCCCACCACAAAAACCCAGGTACGAGCCTTCCTGGGGTTGGTGGGATATTATAGGTGCTTTATCCCCAACTTCTCCTCTTTAGCCGCCCCCCTGACAAACCTGACCAGGAAGGGGCAGCTGGAGAAGATCGAATGGACTCCGGAACTGGAGGGGACGTTCCGGAGCATAAAGCAGGCGCTCACGACGGAACCGGTACTCCGAGCGCCTGACTTTAACTGCCCCTTCCTGCTACAGACCGACGCCTCCGACACAGGGTTGGGAGCCGTCCTGTCCCAAGTACAGGAAGGTGAGGAACACCCTGTGATCTACATCAGCAGGAAGCTGAACCCGGCCGAGACCCGGTACGCGGCCGTCGAAAAGGAGGCCCTGGCCGTCAAGTGGGCAGTCCTGGAGCTGAAGTATTACCTCCTGGGCCGGCGGTTCACCCTCCTAACAGACCACGCCCCACTTCAATGGATGGCCAGAGCAAAGGAGACCAACGCTCGGGTGACCCGCTGGTTCCTTGCGCTCCAGGACTTCCACTTTGAAGTCCGCCATCGGGCCGGGGCCGACAACGCCAATGCAGACGGCCTATCCCGGATCTGGGCCGGATATGCAGGTTTGTCAGGGGTCACTCCCCACCCACCCCTAATCCCCAATCTGTTTATGATGCGTTTCAGGAACCGCCAGGACAACGCTTGGGGGGGGGGAGTGTGACGGAGGTCCATTCCGATCAGCGTGGTCCTGGCATAAACACGGAACACCTGGAGCCCGCTATCAAGGGCAAAGCGGGAACAGAGAGAGAGCATAAGAGAGAGAGAGAGAGAGAGCTTCCACAACGAGGATGATCTCCGACGAGCGCAGCAGCTTATCTCTCTCTCTCTCTCACTCCAGACGCCCGTGAAGTTCCGAAGCGGTTCCTCCTCGAAGCCCGATCCACCCAAGCGATCGCCAGCCAGAACACGAGCACGGACCCGAGCCAGAGCACGAGCACGGACCCGAGCCAGAGCACGAGCTCGAACACTACGGGAACACTCACCGGCACGAACCAGGGAGAAGACAGCACGACCATAGCACCTAAGACTGCACTCTGTCACATCACGTATTGTTCATCAATAAATCCACCCTCTGGGGACACTTTTCTGTTACAACCTTGTTGTGTGATCCCTCTCCTGCGACAATATATATAGCACAAAATCCAAGTCCGTCAAAGTTCCAAGTTGAGCTAGAAACCTCTGAACCGAGTTTCTCAACGAAGTCTCTTTAGGGACAACCAAACAGAGCCAGGTAAGTCATGCTTTTCTCCCGAGCACCATTGTCTTTTCTTCTCTTGTGTCCATTACTTTATCCCAGCCACTGGGTATACCTACTGCCCCCTTTCTGAAAACCCCAGTACTGCAACCAGAGTCTTAGGAACAGACTAGTGTCTGTTACAATAAGAATCGCTGATGCACCAGTCAGTGACAAGATCAAAGACTGGGCAAATTTACTCCACTTGCCAAACATAGAATCAAACCATTGAGAGAACATATTGTCAATTCCGGAATTTTCTGCCAGTTCCTCAGAGAGAGCAGTTAGACCTTCTAAGGCCCTAGTGATGCTTCCGTCCGGTGAGGTGTTGCTCGGCACGAATATACAACAAAATGAACCAAACATTTTGCACACTCCACCCTCCCGAGCCAAAAGCATATCCAAAGCCAAACGGTTTTGCCATGCTATCAGTGTCGTTGGACCCAGCTGCTCTGATATCCCTTTAATTGCTTCTCTGGTATAATTGATAAACCGCTGTTGGTTAAAATACAAATAATTTATCCAATCAACGTTCTTATTTATGGTTACCCACCAAAAAAATAAATGATTCAAAACCCGCAGCTATCTGATTTCTTGCTTTAAATTGATCTGGGACACCTCTGGGAACCCCAATCCGGTTGATATAAACATGTTGATCAAATGAACCCAAAGTTATGCTCCTTTTATGGATCCTGAAAAAAATTGGATGGTTACTTAATTTGTGTGATAACTGCTCAAGCTCTCCAGCTGGGAATATATGGAAAGGCATCAAAAGTTGGACCAAAGCACAACTTCCATACCACTGAGGAGGCAGCCTCAACCTCAACTTCCAATCGCCACACAGCCATCACAGGTCACCTCTGAAATTGGACTGATTAATAAACCATGAATTCAAATAACCGTTATTGTTAGTGGTTACATTTACCGTCTGATAGCACCAAGATCCAGGTTCTTTTAAGTTTAAACCTGTTCTACCTTCATACAGGAAACAAGTGTAGTTTCCAAAATATGCTGTTGCAAATGGTGGGAAATCGTCCTTCACTTTTGGGTAAAGGATATTTACAGTTTGGCATTTTTGGTTTTCTTGATTTGAATCATTACTGTATAGCTCTAGTACACACTTTAATCCCTCTGGATCACTTCTAGTATCTAGCCTGAAAGGTGTTGTTCCCAAATGGGGTCGACCTGTTGCACAAGCAATACAATTACTGACGTTGGTTTTGTTAGCCGTAAACATCACCCATGCCATCCACTCATTTTTCTCTGCAAACCCTGTTTCCATTGCTAATTTGTCATTCATTGTCAAATTAAATAAGTGTTTTGTCTCTTTAGAGTCATCAATTCTGATTGTTGCATTCTGAAGTTTTGATTTCACTTCTATAAAGAAATGTCCAATTGGATTAGTTCCAGCTACATAAGCACTTATTGAATAAATTCTCTGATCTGTGGGTAATTCTCACTGTAGATTTAAATCATTTGAACACATTAATCATTTTAACATTTTAAGTCTACACTGATTAATTTCGGTTGAGTTTTATAACTCACTTATTACAGATATTAGATTTTGTTTGTTTGTTACCTTTCCCTTGGTTCCCTGTGTGGGTCTAAACTGTGATTGCAATCAGTACCACCAGAGTCAAAGTTACCACTCCAACTTCCACTCCGTCGGCCATCTCTCTGATCATGGTCAAACTGGGCTGGGCGTTGATCTGCTCACTCAGATTTATCAGTTATTTAGTGAAATATTTGCTACATTGACTCAACTTTCAATTGGTTGCCAAACATAGGATATATAAGCTTTTAACATGTTCAATTCTTTTTAGATTCTATTCTGCGCTCAAATTTACCTTTTTTATAGTGAGGAAGATGAACCCAGGAAGGCCTTGGCGTCATGAGTAGCGCTTGATATGGTCCTTCCCGCTGAGGTTCACTCCAATTTTTTCTCTAAACCACTCTGATCAGCACCAGGTAATCTTGTTCTTCAATTCATCATTTCAAGAACATGTCTTAGATTACTAAACAATATTTAATTTCTTCACATTCATTTAGTTCAATAAAGTTCATATAAATGTTTTCAAATGGATATTTAGATTTTTGGAAACATACTTTTTTCTCTTAGATTTCCCTGTGGATTATTTTTGCAATTAGAAATTAATTACAAAACTTTTTTTTTGTTTTTTTTTTTTTGTTTTTTTTTTGCATAACTTGTAAATTCATATTTTATAAAAAACTTTACTTATCATTATACCAACCCCCCTGTTGAGACATTGCTATGCCTATGACTCAATAAAGCTCAATATCTGTAATGTTTTTTTGTTTTTTTTTGGTAATATTAAGCTCAGGTTGTAAGTAAATGTTTTCAGAATCACATTTTTTTTGTTTTATCTCAATAAATGCCTCTTCTACTTCTTATGCCCAGCTCAGTGGATCTGAAGTTTTGTTCATAAATTAGATTTGGAAAGGACAGACTGGTAAAGAATAGATTGAAATCTAGCTTCTACAAAAACGTTGTCATGCCAAAAATTGACATAATTAGTCTCTTAGTTAATCATTATTGAATGCTTCTCTAGTCTGCACAGCAGTGTTTTTATGCTTCTCTTGCAGGAGCCTGAGATAAGATGTAACCAGATTTCACCATTAATATTGTACAGGCTTCCAAAACTGTAATTTTATCTTTAGAAACTTTATGTTCTTGTCCATCAAGGATTTTATCAATGTTAGCGCATCTTCTTTACATTGTTGTTATGTGATCTTTTACACTAGAAGACAATCTTGATAAAATCTGCTAATTATACAATTTACCTTTTAATGCAACACACGTCAAAATTGGCTGTTCAGATTAATAGATTTGGGGAAAAAAAATATTGCTAATGTCATTAACAAACAAACCTGATTTTATTTTGTTTCATATAGTTAAAAAAATATATCTGGATCAGGGATCTTGTGTAGCTACCCCATGGTTTTGTGTAGCACTGCCAATTCAGGACTAACTCAACACGCAACTGGAAATTTTTTCATTAAATTTGCAAAATACCTTTTGCGGTTAAGATCTATCTGCGAATTCAATCTTTGAATAAATTCAATTCATTTTTTTTTTTTTTGCTTTGTCTAATCACTTTAAACACAACAAAGTGTGATATATTTTAGACTAAACTCAATTTATAAAAAGGAAAACTTATTTGTCTAGCCTTTATCACATAGTTCCCTTTCAGTCGGTCCCGGAGACGTTAGTCGGGATTAGACCGACTGAATGGGAGCGAATAACCGTGAGAGCGACTGACGAACATATTAACGGGCAAAATAATTTGCAGGCATAGGTGATTGATTAGCAATCAGCCGGGTATAAAGCCGGGCGTGCCTAAGCCTCAGTATGCAATTTTCCTTCAGAGCTGACTGAGTGAGACTCTCTCTCCTGAACTTTGAAGCTCTTTTCTCTCGCTTGAAAGATCAGTAGGTTGCTTACCTCTCGGCATACTTGGTGTAGACCTCTGCTAGCCCAGAATAGCACGCCACCAAAACGCCAGCACCTCGAAGATCTTCTCAGGCAAGCCTGTCCAGTGTTTCAGCCGTTTTCTCATAATCCTGTCCGCTTTTCACGACACGATGAGCAAAACGTGCATTACTCCTAACTGCGGTGGATTTATCTCGTCGAAAGACGGTCATGAGCGCTGTGTGGAGTGTTTGGGCTTCAAACACGCCCGCGCAGCGCTTGTGAGGCGAGAGTGTGTGCACTGCAACGCTCTGCCGGGCCGCACGCTGGGATATAGAAGGTCTTTCTTCGAGGAAGAGGACGCCGGAGCTTCGGCTCTTGGCGCTCCTACGAATCGGAGTGAGCCGGCTGTATTCTCCCCGGATGTTTTGGGTCGAACGGTGTCAGGTGACTCCTCGCACCACCCCCAAATGCCGAGCATGCTCCCCGTCTGGTCCGCGAATGAGTCGGAGAGCGCTTCGGCGTTACCCGGCCCCTCGTGTGATCCTGATGACGATCTGCTATCCATCGCAGCATCGGAAGGGCCGCGATCTTCGAGTTCTTCCAGCTCAGCGCTGCCACCCTCCGGGGTCTCGGCCGAGCCGGAGCTCGATGCTCACGCTGTGCTCTCCAGAGCCGCGGTCGCAATTGGGCTTGAGGTGCCTGCGCCCTCTAGCTCAGCGCCGTCGCGGCTGGAGGATTGGTTCCTGGGTAAGCGCCGGGGCACCGTCCCCCGCGCTCCTGCGGTTCCTTTCTTCCCGGAGGTGCACAAAGAGCTCACAAAATTCTGGCGAGCTCCCCTGTCTGCCAGGGCTTCCAGCTCCACCCCCTTCACCGCTCTGGATGATGCAGCAGCTAGGGGATACTCCTCGATTCCCCGAGTGGAGTAGGCTGTCGCGGTGCACTTGTGCCCCGGCAGTGCTGCCTCTTGGCGATCTCGTCCGAGTGTGCCCTCCAAAGCCGGAAAAGTTTCGTCTGCCCTGATGGCGAAGGCTTATTCGGCTGCGGGTCAAGCTGCTGCATCGCAGCATGCCATGGCGACCTTACAGGTCTTTCAGGCCAAGGTCCTCCGTGACATGCACCAGGGTGGTGGCGGTCCATGCCGGACCCCTCTCCGCCTGTGCAACGCCAAAGAGAGCGACTCTCGTCACGGTCTCAGCCTTCGACCTCCGGTCCGAGGAAGACCACTGCACGACGAAAGTCGCAGTCAACCTCAGAGGGTTCTCGACGGCAGACGAGGGCTTCCACGAAGAAGCGCCCCTGAGGTTGGCGACTCGGGAGGAAATGAGCTCGTCTTTGGGTCTGGTCATCGGCCCAGCTCCCCCAGGGGGGGGGGAGTCCACCACACACTCCTCGCTGCCGTCCTCCGGGACGGCGGCACCTATTGTGTCAAAGATAGAACTCACTTCCTACCCGAGAATAGCGGTCTCGCATGCCCGACGGTCTGGGGTTCCTCTTCCTCGGTCTCCGACGAAGATCCCGACATGGGCCCGAGCCCCGCTGGCCATGGCAGAGAGCGCGGGGGCACACCACCCCTGCCCTCATCTGACCATCTCCCAGGGTCCTCCCCTGGTGATTCCACCCACAAGTCCGCCTCCGGGCGGCCCCGCCATGGGGACCATCGGCACGTCCCGACCACGACCCCTGTCAGCTTACCTGGGAGCCTGGCGGAGCTTCCCGGGTCTCACAGTGGGTGGTCCGGACAATCCGGCAGGGCTACACGATTCAGTTCGTGTCCGCCCCCAGGTTTCGAGGTGTGTTTCACACTCCTGTTCCACCAACAGGCGCCTCACTCCTGCGAGAGGAGATCGATGCCCTTTTAACAAAAGGTGCAATCGAGCCGGTACCCCCAGCCGATATGGAACGAGGGTTTTACAGCCCATACTTCCTGGTCCCCAAGAAATCAGGCGGGCTGCGATCAATCTTGGATCTGAGGCGTCTAAACCGGCACCTGGCCAAGTACCGGTTCAAGACGCTGCATTCTACCGTGCATCCGTCCTGGAGATTGGTTCGCAACAATCGACCTGAAGGACGCGTACTTTCAGGTAGAAGTGGTACCGAGACACAGTCCCTTTCTAAGGTTCTGTTTCGAGGGCCATGCTTACCAGTACAAGGTCCTACCCTTCGGTCTTGCCCTATCCCCTCGCACCTTTACGAAGGTTGTCAGGGCCGCGCTAGCCCCGCTCCGGCAGGCATTCGGATCCTGGATTACCTCGACGACTGGCTTCTCATAGCCTCGTCCAGAGACCAGTTGATCCGACACCAGGGCAAGGTGCTTTCGCACCGTTTGGGTCTGAAGGTCAACTGGGAAAAGAGCCGCCTCACTCCGGTGAGGGACATCTCTTTTCTCGGGGTGGAGCTGAACTCCGAGAGCATGCTGGCGCAACTATCGGTAGAACGCGCCAGGGCCTTGCTGACCGCCCTTTTCGCGGTGTCCTCTCGACCAGTGGTCAGACTGAAGTTATTTCAGAGGCTCCTGGGGCATATGGCAGCCGCAGCCCCAGTCATCCGACTCGGGCTCCTGCGTATGCGACCACTGCAGCTATGGCTTCTCTCACGAGTTCCGAGTTGGGCATGGCTTCGGGGAGCCCTACGTCTGCCTACGGCAGACGCGCTCCCTTACCTGAAGGTCTGGAAGAAGGAGTGCTTTCTGAGGTCTGGGGTGCCTTTTTCGAGCCACCCCAACCGTGTGGTGGTCACCACCGATGCCTCCAAGACCGGTTGGGGCGCTGTGTGCGGTTCCCACCGAGAATCCGGTGCCTGGACCGGAAGACGCTCTCGCTGGCACATAAACCGTCTCGAGCTAGCTGCAGTCATTCTAGCGCTACGGCGCTTCTGCCCGCTCCTTCGGGGGCGGCACGTGCTGGTCAGGACCGACAGCACTGCGGTAGTAGCGTACATCAACCGCCAGGGCGGTGTGCGCTCCCGCGCTCTGCACTACCTCGCCCAACGACTGCTCCTCTGGAGTCAGAGCAGACTTTTGTCGCTCAAAGCCTGTTATATCCCCGGAGAGTGCAACCGGATCGCGGATTCGCTGTCCAGGTTCCACCCCACGGCAGGAGAATGGCGACTCCATCCTCGGGCTGTTCAGCAGATATGGGACACCTTCGGCGAGGCACACATAGATCTGTTTGCCTCCCGCCAGAACACCCATTGCCGGCTTTTCTACTCCCTGTCCCTGGCTCCTCTCGGGACAGATGCGCTGGCACACTGCTGGCCCAGGAACAAACGCTTATATGCGTTTCCCCCAGTGAGCCTTCTAGCACAGTTACTGTGCAAGGTCAGGGAGGACGAGCACGAACTGCTTCTGATCGCCCCCTTTTGGCCGAACAGAGCGTGGTTTCCAGACCTCGTCGCGCTCGTGACAGCCCCCCCCCTGGCCGATCCCTCTGAGTCCAGACCTCCTGACTCAGGGGGGGGGATACAGGCACCCGCTGCCAGACCTCTGGGCCCTACACGTATGGCATATCTGTCCGCGGTGGACCCCGAGCCTCTACCACCCTCCGTGGTGAGAACTTTAGACCACGCGTTAGCACCCTCTACTCGAGCATGCTACGCTGGTAAATGGGGTCGGTTCGTCGAGTGGTGCTCTTCCCGCCAGGAAGACCCCAGGTCGTGCCCCAGCAGAGTCGTGTTGACCTTTCTCCAGGAGAGGTTCGATCGGGGGCTGTCCCCTTCGTCCCTCAAGGTCTACGCCACCGCTATTTCTGCCTTTCACCTTCGGGTCGAAGGGAAATCAGTGGGCAGCCACGAACTGACGGTGAGATTTCTCAAGGGAGCTAGGCGTCTCAGGCCGCCTAGACCCCCCTCTGTTCCCTCTTGGGACCTCTCCGTCGCCCTGTCTGGGCTGCGGAAGTCTCCTTTGAGCCTTTGCACTCTGCGGAGCTGCGCGTCCTCTCACTGAAGACCGCACTCCTGCTCGCTCTGGCCTCAATTAAGAGGGTGGGAGATCTCCAGGCACTGTCCGCCGATGAATCCTGCCTGGAATTCGGCCCTGGCGACACTCTGGTTACCATCAGACCCAGGCCCGGATTCATCCCCAAGGTCCCATCCGTCTCCTTCCGGGACCAGGTGGTGACCTTGCAAGCTCTGCCCCGGGAGGAGGCAGAACCAGCCCAGGGTTCGTTATGTCCTGTGCGAGCTCTTCGGATCTACTTGGACAGAACCCGGGAGCTTCGCAGCTCCCAGCAGCTCTTCATATGTTTCGGAGGCCAGCGTAAGGGTTCCGCGGTCTCCAAGCAACGGCTTGCCCACTGGCTAGTGGAGGCCATTCGCCTTGCTTATGAGGTGTGTGAGGTTCCCTGCCCTCTCCATCTGAGGGCCCACTCCACTCGCGGCATCGCTGCCTCGTGGGCGTTGGCTAGAGGGGCCTCACTCTCCGACATATGTAGAGCTGCGGGCTGGTCTACACCTAATACGTTCATCAGGTTCTACAACCTCGATGTAGGCTCTGTTCCCTCTGCGGTCCTGAGTGGTGGCAGTCACCCTTAGGGGACGGAGCAGGTGTAAGCTTGCAGTACTCTCCTCGTCATCAGGAGAAGTACACCTTTCTAAGAGCTCCCCCTTCGGGCGGCTGTCCCATCCTCCCCCCTTCGGCATCTGACTGAGCGGAGCAGTCAGCGCTGCCAGGTTCCGTGTGGTGGCTTTGCTCCGGCCTGGTCCCCGCAGAACTAGGGTACAGATCTGGGAGTCCCTCTCTGGCGCTCCCTTTCTATGTTCTCTATACAGCTCCCCCTTCAGGTGGCTAGTATGAACCCGTTCCGTTACTCCCCTTGTTTTTGGTGCGTAACGATGACTTCCGTCTCTGCCTCCTCTCTCTTGCAGAACGATGACCCGCTGGTAGCCCTTCGGGCCTCGACGCGATCTCCGCCACTCCTCCCTGCGGGTCGAGAGGTGCCTCCTTCTGGTCGTCAGCATCAACCAAGTACAGCAGAAGCTCTCAGTGTTGGACGACTTCCCCGTCAATGAGTATTCCGGGCAGGGGCAGAAGGAGTTCCCCATTCAGGTACACGGCCTTGTTACTAACCCCTCTTTTGTGTTTAGTGCCGGCCTGTCTGGAAGGACTTCGGGCATGGCCCTTTACAGAGGCTCCCATTCAGTCGGTCTAATCCCGACTAACGTCTCCGGGACCGACTGAAAGGGAACGTCTAGGTTACTTGCGTAACCCCACGTTCCCTGAATAGGGAACGGAGACGTTACCCTTCGCCATGCCCTGGAAGTCATGGATCTGAGGTAAGCTGGGAGGTAAGTGGGTCCAGCTCCTCGGAAAATTCCATACTGAGGCTTAGGCACGCCCGGCTTTATACCCGGCTGATTGCTAATCAATCACCTTCGCCTGCAAATTAATTTGCCCGTTAATATGTTCGTCAGTCGCTCTCACGGTGATTCGCTCCCATTCAGTCGGTCTAATCCCGACTAACGTCTCCGTTCCCTATTCAGGGAACGTGGGGTTACGCAAGTAACCTAGACGATTTCTTGCTGTCCGTGGAATTCTTACCACTTAGCGTCGATGTATCTCAGTATTCAGCACATACATAAAATCATAATCCATTAGGTTTAATGGATACCTGACAGAAAAACAATTGAATAGTTTGTATTTTACCTTTCATTTGATCTGTTATTTTCATTGATTCTCAAGGTTTTCACTTTTACTTTAGCATTTGCTGATTTATCAAAAATGAATTTGTCTGATTGTTTAGCATGTGGGATATCATCTGGATGAATTTAAGTTTAATTTCTTGATCAAGTAAAACAGCAATAGAGTCTAAATTAATTAATGTCAGTTTCAGTTAATTAATTTTTTTTTTAGTTTCATCTCTTTGAATTGTCTGTCTTGTGTTTGAGAATGTGTGTGTGAGAGAGAATCCGGGGGGTATTCCAGAAAGCAGGTTATGTGACATATCTGGGTATGTTTAAGGATAAGTTCGTGGATAATCTCAACTTTCGGTTCCAAAAACGGAGGTAACTTTCTGGGTATGTATGTAACCATAGCAACTGACTCTCTGAAGATAACCTCCTCGGGAGCAGGTTATGTTTCAGTGTAACTTCATTTCAGAAGGTTTGTGAGCATGGCGTGCCCTTTTGATGAGGATCCTGTGGACGTAGAAGCACAAATTATACGAGGTTTTTTTTTTCGTCGGGAGAGGGTTATAAGACCGCGTATTGATGTGTTTGCATACCCTAATGAATATTTGAAAGAGCGTTATCGTTTTTCAAAAGATTCGTTAGTTTATTTAACACGTCTTTTAAAACCGCATATCGCGAATGTGACAAACCGCGGTTCTGCGCTTAGCACAGAAAACATTCTGTGCAGAGCACTTAGGTTTATTGCGTCTGGACATTTTTTGTACAGTGTGGGCGATTCAGAGCATGTGGGAAAGGCAACTGTGTGTAGAGCCGTTCGTACTGTATGTCTGGCACTTAAACAGTTCTTACCCATGTTTGTACAGTTCCCTGGCCATAAACCTCTGCTTGTTATTAAAGACGAATTCCACAGAGTGGCAGGTTTGTCCTTTGTAGTAAAATCTATGACGCATATTTAATATTTAGTCATATTATGTATATCTATACATGTATTAATTATTTTCGTAGTGATATAACATATTCAAAAGGCTGTATAAGTCATACTTCATTATTTTGTATTATAATAAAACGGGAGCCAATACCAAATTTGTAATTTAATACACTCACGCATTTACTCTGTCCGTTATTTTTTGCCAAGCCAACTCTCTTGCTTTAGCTGATGCAGCTGTATTGCTTCTTTTTAATATTATTGGCTTAAACTCCTCATAAGCGTGCCTTAAAACCTTCAACTCCGCCTCTGTGAAATACGCCGCTCTCTTTTTTTCGCTTTCCATGGTGACTTGTGAAATCGGCGATCCATTGAAAATGTCTTTATATATGCACCGTGCACGCGCATTAACTCTGGGTAACCAGTTGGAGGTTGATTAAACTTACTCTTCTCAGGTGTTTTGGAACCGACATACTCATGGTATGCCTGTTTAGGGTAAATCAACCCAGAGGTTATGATTTATCATATGGTAAGTTAACCAAGCTTTCTGGAATACCCCCCAGTTGGAGATTTGTGTGTTTTGAACAGTTTGTTTTGTCTACAGCTTCTGCCTCTCTGCACTCTCCTATCCGTCTCTCATTTTTCACATCTTCCTCTAGTCATGCTTCAGTTTGACCACTCTCTGTATTTCTTTCTACAATTATACATGCAATATGAAATTTACTTCCACACACATATCATCTGTTTCTGTTGTTGTATCTATCTCCATTTTTAATGACTTTCTCTGTAATTGTCCCTTCTATATCCTCTGTAACGTCTGCCTCTACCTCTGCTTCTTCCTCTGTTCTGGCCTTCTTCCGCCTGGAATAAAACACAAGTTTCATCATTCTGAATCAACACAAGTATCTGCCCTTTTTTGTTTCCTTGTTTGCTTTTGAAAACACTCTCTGCATGTCTAGCGTAATCTAGCACATCAACCAGTCTTGCAGTTCGATGGTTAATCATGTGTTTGGTTATAAAGCTACTGATTTTCTGTTGAGTTCCTTTCATGAACGCATTCTTCAGTTGCTGTTCATAAGCCGAATCCAGAGTCCAATCCTGTGGTTTGTCCATGCAACTGTGATTATTAAATGTTTCTTGCAATCTTGAATAGTAATGATCAACATCCTCATCTTCTTTCTGCACACATCTGTTTATTTCTACCCAATTTGGAATCATCTTATATTTGTCTGCTATTCTCTTGAACAATTCATTTAGCTCAGCTTTCAATCTGTCTGAATCATACTGTAAGGGAGCTCCATCTGCATTATTAGGATTCCATGAGCCTGCAACAATGCACCAATTTGTCTGCAACACTTGTCTACAAGCTCTTTCCATCTCAGCACCATTCAATCTATAACTGTGATAGAGATTTTTTATCTGAGTTTCAAATTCTTTAACATTAATTTTAGGATTTGGAATGCCTTCAGTGGCTTTTCTGACATCCTCATTAGTCCAAGGTCTGTACACATACATTGTTGCACTCTCACCGTCTCCACATGGATTAGGGACTTGTATCATTGGAAGTACCTCACTGTCGTCAGGATTTAGACTTTTTATTGGACTAGTATGAGATCTTACAATTGTCCAATTTTTCCTTTGAGGCCTGATCTAGTGCCTGTGGAATCACTTCGTAATATTAGTGGATTAACATGCTTTGTGACATTCGCAGCAGCCTCCGCCAGATCACCAGTAGGATATATTTGTGACACACTGGGAGCAGGCTGCTGGGGTGGATAAGGAGGTGGTAGATCCCCTGGTCAGACTGCTTGTGTCTAAAAACCAAATCGAGGTCTTCATTCTGAAGTAAAGCCAATGTGTTTTTTTCCTCTGGTTTCTCCACTCTTCCCCTTCTCTCTCCCTCCCGTCTTCTCCTTGCCTCCCTCAACCATGCCCTTGCTTGATAAATACCATCTTTTTGCATTAATTTTTTGTTTTTCTTGGTTTTCTTTTCAATGTCTTATCAGTTTTGTGCAACTCTCTTCATTTAGTTTTCCATTAAAACTATATTTATCTTTCCATTTTTTAAGATATTTGACTGTTTCGGGATCCTTTTCACACATGTATTTTGCATCTCCCTCATAGCATGCTTGCTCTTTTGCGACCCTGTTACCCATCGCGTACTCTCAATGTTTAACGTACCAGCACGGAGTTGTTTTTTATAGTCTTAACTCAATATAAGTGACTCTCACGCAGCTCTGAATCAGCCTCAAAACAACAAGTTCACAGGTCTTTAAAAACACAAAGTCTTTATCACTGGTCTTACTGCTGTTCACTAATTCCTCAAAGAGCGCGTCTCAGACGAAGCCTCTGTGCTCGTCTCACACACTTCGCAGGTGTGTCACAGAAGATGCCCCTATGCACCTCTCTAACAGGGTCGCCTAACCCTCACTCAAGGAAAACCGCATCCAAGTCTACTTCAAATCATACTACCAGCCAGGGACGTCACTAGGGTTGACAGATAGGGGGGGCTTAGCCCCTGGAGGGCTTCTCGTACATTGCATGCGGTGAAAATAGATTAGAATAGAATTTACTTAATCCCTTTGGGAGAACTTTTTGGGAACTAGTACTAATGACACTAAATTTCACTCGCGGTAATTGGGAATAGATACTAACATTATGTGTACTTCAGAGATTCGACAGGATATAAGACAGCTAATAAAAGATTGTTCACGATGTTAGCATTTTAGACGACGTTCGCTTTAGCTTCCAACATTAAGGTTGAAATAGACCAGGCTACAATATCGTCCTTACTTCTCTTACCACAGATAAATGTTCAGATTAAGCAACAATCGCTGCTATCAACGTGCAATCGCTGACCGTGTGTACACCGTGTGTTCACTGCTGTTTACTGCTGCTGCCTCCACACTGTTGTGTTGGTCCAGCTGCTTATGCGGCCGCCTACTAGTGATGTGTCGTTCAAGAACGATTCGTTCTTTTTGAACGAATCTTTAATGTGACTCCGTAGGAACGAGTCGTGTTGGAGAGGGATTCGTTCATTGGCGCATGCGCATCATTCTTGTGGTTTTCCGAGCGTAACCCGTTCATCATCAATGACAGAAGACCGAAAAGACCCGAATGACTCGAACGATGAACTAATCTTTTCTGTTTCCGGCTCATACTGCATTGGTTAACATTACGGAGCGGCCATGAGCCGGAACCCGAAAAGATTAGGTCTTTTTGCGAGTCTCTCCGAAAGATTAGGTCTTTCAGCGAGTCTCCGGGTCATTTCGTTCTTTTGTCACGTGACCGCGCCACAACGTTAGGCAAAGTCAGTATGCAAATATTAGTTCATGATTAGTGAACGATTACTATTATTTTTATATTTATTACTACTACTGCTATTAACAGATTTTGATGCTCAACACATAATGTGTTAATAAAGACTTAATTTATTCATAAAATCTTTTTCAGAGACATGTTTTTTTGTTTGATGTGTTTTAAGTGTATTTAAATCTTTATTATACAACACCTTACATAGCCTAAGATTCATGAAGCATTTTTGAGTCGCTTTATTTTATGTTAAAAGTAAAAAGTAAAAGTAATATTATAACAAATTCCCTTCAAGTTGTCATGTAATTGAAAAGTAACTTGCCAATGATATGTAATAACTAAATATCTTTTATGCATTTGATTCTTGAATTTATTAAGTTGATATATAATAAGTCAATCAGTGTAAAGATCGTCCGTGTATTGTTTGTAGCATATGATGTTTCAGATATTATAAATACTTTATACACACTCTTGGATTGTTTATTTTTTTAAATACAACCTTAAAAAGATAAATCAAAATATACTTATACAACAGAAGACATTTAAAGTGCAAAACAAGCTGTAAAGTTATACAAATAAGTAAGTTTTCAAATAACACGTTTGTGCCAAAAGAGCTATATAATAATAATGATAAATAAAAAAATAAATTAGAATCAAAAGATACTAAATAACATTAACATATCAACACTAAAATCACAATGTAACAAACAATGTTGTGCGCATACAAATTGGAAAGCACAGGCGGACCCAGATGCAAGAGTAACTGAAAGTCTTTAATCAAAAATACTAAATAAGAAAAAGGCAAAAACACAGCTACCGGCACAGAAGCCTGAACAGTTAAAAAAAAAAACAAGAATAGTCCAAAGGGGGAGAAGCCGCGGAAAGCCTCCGGTCCCGAGCAACCACCGTCTAATACCAGCTCGTCAAAACGTCAGGGAGACGCCGACACGACTCGAACAGGACTGGACTGAGGGAGAAATATAGGTGAGAATCGTAGCATAGATGTCAATGATATAATCGTCTGACAGAGAAGAGTTAGAGAAGGAGCATTAACAAGGCTTGCTAATCAGCGCGCGACAGGAGACCGGTGCGCGCAATTGAGCCGAAACGACTCGGAGACTCGCAAAAAGACCGAATCTTTTCGGGTTCCGGCTCATGGCCACTCCGTAATGTTAACCAATGCAGCATGAGGCGGAAAGAGAAAAGACCGAAAGGACCCGGAGGACTCGCTAAAAGAACGAATCTTTTCGGATCCAGTCACTATAGCGGTCACGTGACAAAAGTGCTAAAGAAGCCAGTCCGGACTGAGTGCACGGACTGCACACGTTAACATCAGAGAGAAGTAATTTTGTGTCGAACAAAAGAGATTTAAATCTAAAGAAGACAGATCAGAGTTTGGGTAAACCAGACTAAAAGACCCAGGTAGGCTTTAGTAATATATTTATTTAAAATTTAGCATTATAGTTTTGTCTTATTTGTAGTGTGTGATTCGCGTTTGTGTATAAAACGCTAGTAGATGTGGAAGTAACACACAACATTTATTGATATTTTAGTAAAATGAACTAAATGACTCGAAAAAAGATCCGTTCGTTTTACTGAACGAGACTCAAAGAACCGAATCCGTAAAATGATCCGAACTTCCCATCACTACCGCCTACCACGTCACGCTTGACGCATGCTAATGAGGTATGATGGGAATCATAACGATAATAATTTTGAAAGCGAACTTCAGTTTAACTCGCTTTCTTGCTGACTCGTGTTCGCTGCATGTATGCACTTATTTAAAATATATTTTAAATATCAAGATAATAATAATAAATAAAATGTCGCCCCAAATTATAGGGGGAGCTTTGGGATATTTTAGGGAGGCTGAAGCCCCCCTAAATTAGGGCTAACGACGTCACTGAGCTCATGTAAGTGGTCATCATGTCTGTGGATGTTTAATTGCAACTCATCTGAATGCTTTTCCACATTTTTTATTCTTAGATCTTATTGTTCTGTCTCTGTGTTTGTCTGTGTCTCTGTTTCAGAAAGGAGTCACTAAAGCTGAGAAACAAGAACTGCAGTTAGCCATAGCCTGTTTTGATTTTTGTTTTTTTGAAGTCAAGTACAGTAACATTTCAGCACGGCACAGTTTTATTTAAATTTTAAGTACAGTTTCAAATAACATTGAAGTTTGTTTTATATTTATTTTATTACAATGATTAATTTTCATATGCAGTGCATTTTAATTGATTTTTTTATTTAAGTAAAGCTTATGATTTTCCAATTTTAAACACAGTGTTCCATCTGTGTATGATTGTTACTGTGGCCAACAATATTGAATAAACTTGTTAAATAAAACTTTTAAAATGTTTTTCATGAAAACTTTGGCCTACTCCGCTACTGTACTTTAATGTTGGTCATTGGTGGTACTTGGAGAGCCAAGTATTTTCTCAGGTGGTACTTGGAGAGCCAAGTATTTTCTCAGGTGGTACCAAGTGTAAAAAGTTTGAGAACCACTGGTCTATGGTTAAAACCATAGATATTTTATAATTAGACAAGTGTTCTTTGAAAAGACATAACAATTATACTGACACGAAATACTGTTTTTACTCTGATGATCCCGATTCGTTTGATCACTCGTTTTGGAAGTGCATAAAAACAGCAGTTTGTGAAATTCGCTTTTAAGTAATTGTATTGTATGATATTCATATTATTATTTGCTGTTGTTGTTGTTCTAATGCTGTTTATTTCTTTATTTTAAACACATTTTTATTTTATACATTTATTTTATTTAACAATATGAAGCCGTGCGGGAAAAAAAAAAAAAGGTGCGCATCCTCTTCCCCTCACATCCACACAGACTTCAGACACATCAGTGAGCGGCCGCCCGCTCACAGCCAATGGTGACGTGGAGCGCTTGTCTTAAAATGGTGACGAGGAGCGCTTGACATTCAATGGTGACGTGGAACGCTTGTCTTAAAATGGCGACGTGGAGCGCTTGTCATTCAATAGTGACGTCGAGAGCTTATTATAAATGGCCTATTATGCAGTGCATTTAAGTTGACGGTGACCGGAAATATTCAGGGTCTCCCCCAACACTCTGTTCGCGAGCAGCGTGTGATTCTCGGTGGGGTTAAGCCCTCAGGTCATTTGGTTCCTCGTCTCGACGGAGTAGATTCAAAGGTTGGCTCAAACAGCAACCTATGCAAATGACGTTCAACTCTATTGGTTGCGTCGTCACTCTCGTCACGCCTGACTGATAAACATTTGTTCAGATTTGATGTGTCATGTTTTACTTGCCTAAGAAATGCTTTTGTCTTTTATTTGAAGATCTTGGTTAACTGGACGCTTAACCACTTCAACAGATTCGTGGTGTGTATTTGTGTTTTTTTTCTTTTCAGAAGTTCGCCACCTGAGGGCGCACACGCTCCAAAAACCGCAGAGAGAGAGAGAGACTTTAGACTTAGACTTTTACACTTCTTTTATTTTAACAGTCACCTCAGTTCTGTACAATTTTTAGAGCTAATTACTCAGCTCTAGCATAAATATGATTGTATTGTCTCGTACACAGCATAAAACATTTTCAACACACCATACATATTCAAAATATTCCACATTTTTCATCTGTTTATAAAAATTAAAATCAATTAAAATTATGGCTTTCACAAGTCTTTTAAAAATGCGAATGGCATCACAGTCTGTGTTCTGAGCAATTTTGTTTTTTCTGGATAAGTAAATGGCCATCTTTGCTTGTCCAAAAATAAAATTAATGAGTTGGCATTTGTTCTTGTGTTTCTTAACGTACTTAAAACCAGAAATAAAACACTGAACTGTAAAATCCACATTAAAACCCTCTAAAATACTAGTTAAAAGCACAAACAAAGGCTGTAGACGACTGCAGTGGATAAAAGCATGGAATGCTGTTTCTCTTTGCCCACAGAAGGGACAGTCATGTGACACATCTGGGTTTAAAACAGAGATAAAAGAATTTACAGCTACAATACAATGTAAAACCCTCCACTGCAGGTCAGCAGTCCTCTTGGGTAATGGTGGTTTATACAGTGCTCTCCACTCGGGTTTAAAACCATCATTAAAACCATCCACTCTCCTCCACTGGGTGTCTACCCTCCCATTCAGGTGTTTCTTGTTTAAAACCTTCACGCAGGCTCTGTAGAGCACCTTCCCCGCCACCGTTGCCAGGTTCATCTCCTCTTCCCCCTGGGCTTCCAGAAAGGGTCCCGTGCAGTCGCCGAGGTCCGGGACGAGGCTCAGCTGGGGAAAGGGATGGGACTCTTCATCACTGGCCTGGGCGCTGTATCCCCCAAGCCGAGCTCGCTTGTCTGATGTTAGGATGGACCTCCAGCGATGCAGCAGTCGTTCAACCACCCTCCTGGACCGGACTCCTATTCTTTCTGCCAGGTTTTCCGTTCGCGACAGGTCTCCTCCGGCCACCTCCACCAGATTACGGAGGGTCACCACCCCTGAGGCGATGAGGACTCCGGTCAGCCCAGGGACGGCTACACAGGAGATGTCCAGCCGGCCGCCATACACCAGAGGCTCCTCCAGCAGCCAGTGTAGTGTTCCTCCATCTTTTCGCTTTTTCTTAAAACAATCCCAGATCTTAAAAACCACACGATAAAACACAGGTAAAAGCGAGATGTCTAATAAATTAGTGTTCATTAAAAACAGTGACTTGTCCAACCCCAGTCTTTGAACAGTCCTTAAAATACCACTGGCTGCGGCTCTCCACGTGAGTTCTTCCGGTCCGGTGAGGTTGCGGCTCTGCTGGACAGCTGGACCAGTCCTTGTCCCCCTTCGTCTTTTGGCAGATGTAAAATGCTCTTTGGTATCCAGTGTAGACCGTCCCAGAAGAAGTCCAGCAGCTGGGCTTGGAGGGTGGTCATCAGGTCCGCTGGCGGGTCCACGCAGGCGAGCTTGTGCCAGAGGGAGGACGCGGCGAGGTTGTTGATGACCAGCACCCTCCCCCTGTAAGACATCTTGGGAAGCACTCTCTTCCACCTGTTCAGTTTGCTTCTCATGTGCTCTACAGAGTCTTCCCAGTTTTTGCTTAAAAACGTGTTGTCCCCGAGGTAGACACCCAAGTATTTAAAACCACCTCTCTTCCACACTAACCCCTCTGGTAGCGATGGTTGTTGCCCTCCCCACTCCCCGATTAAAACAGCTTCACTTTTCCCCCAGTTCACTTTGGCAGAGGACAGCACTTGAAAGTCTATTAAAACGCTCGTTAAAAAGTCCACATCGCTCTGTGTGTTCACCATCACTACCAGGTCGTCTGCATAGGCTGATAAAATCATCGGGGTCTCACAGTGTGGAATCTTAAAACCAGAGATAAAACATCTTAACTTGTTTAAAAGAGGTTCAATTGCGAGGGAGTAGAGCATGCCTGAGAGGGAACAGCCCTGTCTGATCCCTCTGCTGACTTTAAAAGGAGCACATAAACCACCGTTTACCTTCAGCACACTCTCAATGTCATTGTATAAAATCTTGTCCATACTTGTGAATTTCGGGTTGAACCCAAATGCTTTCATCACTTTCCACAAATACTGGTGTTCAACCTGGTCGAAAGCTTTTTCCTGGTCTAGGGAGATCATGCCAGTCCTTAAGCCTAGAAGGCTGGCAACATTGAAGATGTCCCGAATTAAATAGATGTTATCAAATATTGACCTATCAGGCACACAGTACGACTGGTTATGATGGACGATCTCCCCAATTACCTTAGTCAGTCTTGAGGCTAATGTTTTGGAGAACAGCTTGTAGTCGGTGCACAGCAGGGAGACCGGGCGCCAGTTTTTTAGCAGGGTGAGGTCTCCCTTCTTGGGCAGCAGGGTGAGGACGGCTCTTCGATAGCTCAGCGGGAGTGATCCTCTCCGCAAACTGTCTCGTAGCACGTCCAGCACATCCTGCCCCATCACGTCCCAGAATGCCTTGTAAAATTCGCAAGGGAGACCATCGATTCCTGGCGCCCTTCCGTTCTCTATTCCCTGGAGTGCCCCATAGACCTCCTCGAGGGTTATCTCCTCGTCCAGCTCTTTGGCCTCCGCCACTGGGAGTTTAGGCAGGTCTATGAGGAAGGAGTCCTCCACTGCCTGCGTTCCAGACCACTCGCTGCTGTAGAGCTTCGAGTAGAAGCTCACTGTCTGCTGGCGTATTTCAGAGGGTTCGGACACGAGATCCCCTGTTTCGGTTTGCACAGCATGGATCAATCTTTTCTGTCCATTCTTCTGCTCTAGACCAAAAAAGAACTTGGATGGGGCATCCATCTCCGCTGCGCTCTTGAAGCGCGAGCGGACCAGCGCCCCCTGTGCTGAGATGTCTAATAGGTCATTCATTCTAGCTTTTTTTATTTTGATTTCTTCAATGTGCCTGCCATTCTCGTGAGTTTCTAGTTGCTGGAGTTCTAATATTTGATCTTCAAGGGTTCTTAAGGATCTGACGATGTCTCTGGTGATATTGAGAGTGTACTGCTGACAGAACTCTTTTATTTGTGCTTTGGTCACGTCCCACCATAACTGAAGTGAATTAAAAGCTGATTTCTCAGATTTAAAAACACTCCATAAAAAAGTAAAAGACTCTTTAAAATTGTTATCTTCTAGAAGAGTGGTGTTAAAAATCCAGTAGGCACTCGAGGGCTTGATCTTCTCTTTAGCTAAAACACACTGAACCATACAATGATCTGAGATACCTACTGGAACAATAAAACATTTCTTAAAAAGCGTCTGCTGATGATTAAAACCATAAAACCGGTCTAATCTAGCCATGGAGAGCATGTTGTCTCTGGCATGAAGCCATGTGTATTGTCTTTTATTTGTATTAAAAGATCTCCAAAGATCATTAAGCTCATGCATCTCCAGCATCTCCTTCAGACGCTTCCGGGAGGCCATGTGAGGTTCAGCATGGTTCCGATCAATAAAATCTGTTGTACAATTAAAATCACCACCTAAGATTAAAAGCTCTGCGGGTCACATCCTGCGAGAACATTGCTCAGCGTCTCTAAAAACCCCATTCTCTCTGTAGCACTGGTGGGAGCATACACACAGATAAAAACTAAAACCTCATTCTCATAAAACGTCTTCACTTTTAAAAGCCTCCCATTTAAAAAAACTCTTCAACAGAATAAGAACAGGGAATAAAAGAACGAGTAAAAAGCAAGGCTACCCCACCGCTCAACATTGTTCTGTGGCTTAAAATCACCAACCCCTCCCACTGCTTCACCCAGTCAGAAGCATTGCTGTCATCGCTGTGTGTTTCTTGGAGCAGAGCTATGTCGATGCGCTTCTGCTTTAAAATGGTGAATAGCTTCTGTCTCTTGCTCTGCTCTCTTGCTCCGTTAATATTAAAACTCGCTATATTTATCCCGGCCATTAAAATGATGAGGAGGATTAAAAACCACTCTAAAACTAAAAAGATAACACACATTAAGAAACTTCTAAAAAGACCAGCTCTTTCCTGATCGCTGTTAAAATTTTCCTCAGGCGAGCGATTTCTTGATCATTAAAAAAACCTTTTTTTCTGAAGAAATTAACATCATTCATAAACTGGAGTGTGTTGGGGAAGTGTTCGGTGAGCACCACACCCCGCTGGCCTTTGGTTTTCTCTAAAAATTGTTTAATCATTTCACCACTGTATTCATTTTTATCGTTGGGTTCTTGAGAGTCACCTAGGAAAGGTGACTCTTCCATTGCTTCTTAATTTTCTGCCTGATTGTTTTCATTATCTTCTTTTTTCAACTGTTTTTTTACTTTCTGGTTACTTGATTTTTTACGTTTACCTTTGTTCTCTGAAAAAGACTCTTCGGCCATCTCTACGTCAGTTCTCTGCTCCGGCTCCGGAGCGTTCTCCAGAGTCTCCGAGCGGCCGCTCTGCGCCTCCGTTCCTGTTACCGCCAGCTCAGGTGACCCCCCCCGCCGCACCGAGAGCCGCCGAGCTGCCGGCGAACGCTTCCCATTCGCTCACAATCCGGTTTTCAATTGATTCGTTCGCCGGCTCTAGTGTCGCTTTCTCCGGGCTCGGCTCCGCTTCAGCGAGGCTCTGGGCAGCGGGTTCCGCGGGGGTCTGGTTCTCTTCCGGGGCAGGCGCAGCAGCGGCACCGGAGCCTTCAGCGACCGGCCGATCTGCGGCCGCAGGGGGAACAGCCGCGGGCGGCTCGGCCGCCTCCTGCTCCGGCTGCTCAGAGGCCCCAGAGCCGCCCCGTTGCTCGGGACAGGCTCTAGCCAGGTGACCGACAGAGTTACATTTAAAACACTTCATCTCTGTATCTGAAGACACGAACACATTGTATGAGTGACCTTCATGATAAAACTTAAAAACAGTGTTGACCTCCTCCACTCCTTCCTTAAAAACCATAAAAACAAACCTTCTAAAAGACACCAGGTGCTTGATCAGGGGGGACTTGCAGCCCAGGGGGATCTTTTTTATCGGGGACACAATTCTGCCGTACCGCGTGAGCTCTCGGCTGATTATTTCGTCAGGGATAAAAGGAGGAACATTTGACAATAAAATCTTTTTCGCTGGAGAACTGAGGGGGGACACCGCTACCTGGGCATTATTGATCACCACACCTGTCTGGATCACCATTTGCGCTCGCTCAATACTGTTTACAAATACCACAATCGCGCTGTTCATTCTTGACGCTGACACAATGTTCTCGTGACCCACAACATTCCCGACAGACAGACAAACTTCTTCAACACTTTCTTTTGACAGGAGCTTCACTCCATGTCTCCGGGTCAGGCTTGCACACGCCATGCTCACTCACACTCGCTCCACACACACACACACACACACACACACACACACACACACACACACGCACACACGCACACACACACACACACACACACAAACAAACAACCCCTGCGCCCTCGCCTGCGCTCACAGGGGTGTTTTACTGCACTCACTCGCTCACAAACTCAATAAACACAACTTAAAGCAATCAAACAACAAAAAAAGCTGAACTTTAGAGCCAATTAAGGCAAAAAAGCCAACCGCTCTCAGCGCTCTGTCACACCACGCTCAACTCGCCACGCACATGCGCAGAGAGAGAGAGAGAGAGAGAGAGAGAGAGAGAGAGAGAGAGAGAGAGAGAGAGAGAGAGAGAGAGAGAGGGCCAGGTTTGAGTAACGTTTTTTTGTTCAATTTCTCTCTGATCTCTTGGTCACTTTTGATAAATTACTGCTTGTGGGAGATTTTAATATTCATGTAGATGAACCAGGTGATGCCCTTGGACTGTCATTTATAGACCTAGTAAATTCATTTGGGGTTCAACAAAACATTTCCAGACCACCTCATCGTCTTATTAGGGAAATATACACCACTTATTAATTAATTTTTTCCTCTTTTTCGAGTTTCAACTTGTTGGTTTACTGTAAAGCTGCTTTGAGACACTGTCCGTTGTGAAAAGCGCTATATAAATAATCAAACTTGAACTTGTGTGCTATTGCGGCTGTGTTTAATTGAAAAAAAAAGGGATAGAGACAAGAAAATTCGAGACTTGTCTTTTTTTTTCTCTAAAGATGGGTTGCAGCTATAACTACAGTGACAAAATTTAGCTTTGAGAGCAAAACTGACATTCCAAATGTGTCCGTGACTGCGGCCCTTTGGGCCGGTGCTAAGGCTGTTCTTTACAGTCGACGCATTTCACAAGAGCTAGCACTGTGGCTTTTCAACAAAAGGTCACTAGTTCGAGGCTAGCGGGCGGCTCCTGCTGGTTACAGATGCTAATGAGCTAAGTACGGGTTTCGTTTTCAGAAAGCGGCAGAAACGAAGGCTGTGACAGTGATTTCTCTCTATCTCTCTCTCTCTCCCTTGTAGAAATGCTTTACAGAGTCAGTAAAAGCACAGGGTTCTCTCCACGCCGCGACTGCGATGAGGTGTCTGTGTGAATTCGTGAAGGCCAATAAATTGCTTTGGTGTTCTGCCTTTGACATGCGCTGTCTTATAAACAGAGTCTGCTTTTACTTGTTCCCTTAGATTCTCCTGGTGAAATTCCCGCGGTGGCGTTGTCCGTTTTGACGAGTTGATTTCTTCTGCTCGTCGCAGTCAGCAGGACAATGCCATAAACACACAGCCAACGTCAGCGAGAGATGTGCGTGTGTTTATGAGAGCCGACCGCATTCCAAAAGCCACACTCAAGACTCACTCAGAGAACAACATACGGGTAAAGCGCAAGCGATGCCAGGCTGCCCAATAACGGAAAGAGATCAGATTTGGTGTCCAGCACACGTTTTGTTCGATGCGTTTGCAAAATGTACAAATTGTTTATGGTAAAATGTTAAAAATGTAAAAAAAACAATTTAGAAACCAAAACAATCTTAGCTCACTTTTTGTACGTGTTTCATCTATGATTCGTACATTGGATATTGTGATTTTCTCGAGACCGACGTAGAAGTGATCATTTTGAAGTGTTTTGAACATTTCTATATTTTTTTTCAGTTTAAAAAAAAAAAACCAGTCGCACCAAGACAAAATCTAAAGTGTTGCCCATAAATGTTTACCCGTTTACTGCCTCGTTCGTTCATTGTTGGTATTCATTGTGAAAATTAATGAACGCGATCGGTGTCTTTGCAGAGAAGAGTATCCTTCAGTCGTAATCCGCTCATACGAGGTGTCAAAGCGGTGGCCCTTTGCATCAATCGGTACCCAGGAAGCAGCTCTCGCGTTTCCCAAATCCATCTTCCCTTTTCAGAGTCAGGCTTATGGTGCCGGTGCGCGTTTCCAGCGCCGTTTGGGAAGATTGCGGGGTACGCCCTAGAATTGAGCCAATTCAATGATCTCGACGCATGTTTCTGCTCTCGTGGAGTAAACCGGAGAAAACACGCTCACGAGAATGGGCAAGTTGCTCTCGGAAGGGCCCCGGCTGGCCTCGAACCAGCAACCTTCTCACTAAAATAGGAACAGCGATACCCGGCGTGCCGCTCGCAACAAATCATCTGCAATGTATTCACGTGAGAAAAATGAGATGGAAAAAAAAAAAGAAACGGACAAGCCTCTGTCACCCGAAAGCCCGTCGCTGGCACAGCTACACCGGCGTGATGCTGATGACGAGTCCCACCCCGACTCATCCGTGTCACAATGTAAAGTGCCCTCGCGTCAAGCACATTTCTCGAGTGTTCTTTGAAAAGACATAGCAATTATACTAACACGAAGTATTGATTTTGCTCTGATGAACCCGGCTCGTTTGATCACTCGCTTTGGAATTGCAGAAATACAGCAGTTTGTGAAATTCGATTTTAAGTTATTGTATGGTATGATATTCATATTATTATTATTATTTAGAAGCTGGAAGGGCGTTTAAAAAACAATGAATGAATGAATTATTATTATCTTTGTTGTTGTTCTAATGCTGTTTATCTCTTTATTTTAAATACGTTTTTATTTTTTTTAACGCTGTAAAAGATGAAGCCGTGCGGAAGGAAGGAGAAAAAAAAAGGAGAAGAAGAGAGAAAAAAAAAGGCAGGGTCCCTTCCTCCTCCCTCACCGCAAATCCACCTAGACTTCAAACACATTGGTGAGCAGTTTCCCGCTCCCACGCAGCTGAGACGTCGTGCGTCTTATATATGTGGTCCAATACGCAGAGCGTTTCGGTTGACGGTGACCAGAATTTTTCACGGTCTTCCCCAACACTCTGTTCGCGAGCAGCGTGCAATTCTCGGTCGACGGCAGCTCTCGGGTCATTTGTTAACTTGTCTCGACGGAGTGGATTCAAGGTTTGGCTCAAACAGCGGCCTATGCAAATGAGTTCAACCCTATAGGTCGCGTCGTCACGCTCGTCACCTAGTCACGCCAGACTGTTTAACGTTTGTTTAGATTTGATGTGTCCATGTTTTACTCGCCTAAGAAATGCTTTTGTCTTTTATTTGAAGCTCGTGGTTAACTCGACGCTTAACAACATCAAAAGATTCATGGTGTGTATTTGTGTTTAGAGAGAGAGAGAGAGAGAGAGAGAGAGAGAGAGAGAGAGAGAGAGATAGAAGGCCAGGGGTGAGTAACGGTTTTTGCTCAATTTTTCTCAGATCTCTTGGTCGCTTTCAATAAACTACTGCTTGTGGGAGATTTTAATATTCATGTAGATGAACCAGGTGATGCCCTTGGACTGTCATTTATAGACCTACTAAATTCCTTTGGGGTTCAACAAAACATTTCCAGACCATCTCATCGTCTTAATCACACATTAGATTTAATAATATCCCACGGATTAGACGTCAGTGATATGAACATTATACCTCAGTCTGATGATTTTACAGACCATTATCTCGTCATGTTCACATTACCAGTAGAGCAGATTAGTCGCGTGTCACCACGTTATAGACTCGGTAGGACTATTGTTCCATCAACTAAGGACAGATTCATAAGTAACCTGCCCAATCTGTCTATTTGTCTAACCACTATCCCCGGAATCCGAACGATCAAGACGAATTAACTAACATGATAGGCACCTCCCTCGCTAGCACATTAGACATCAGGTTAAAAAAGGTTAGAGAAATAACACCTGCACCATGGTATAATAGCCATACTCGTGCCCTCAAGAGAGAAACCCATACTCTATAGAGGAAATGGAGAAAAAAAATAAATGAGCGGTTTTTAGACTTGCATACAGAGTAGGGCTGTAAAGATACACCAAACCCACGATTCGGTTCGTATCACGATTTTTTTTGTGTGTGTGGGGGGGGGGGACAATTTTTAAAACAATTTTTTTTATTAAATAACATTTAAATAATCTTTATAAACAGAACACCAAAGAACAAGATTAACTATGCAAATTATTAACAGTATAAATAGCCATATATAAAATAAATTAAAAAAAGTCAAAGCTATAACACTTCTGTTTTCTTTGTAACAAAATACTGTTGAAAAACAAAAAAAAACTAAATTGTGGAACTCCATTGTGGAGATGATTCGAGCATGTTGAAAATTCTTCTTCAATCTAGTTCTCTTACATTTACAAAGTAAATTAAATGGCTACTGTTTCACACTGAGGTAACTGAGGCTTACTACCTGTGCTGCAAACCACAAATCAAGTAAACATTAAAAAAATAAACAACTTATTTCTCTTAAGAAAACCAAACTCGTTTGATTTAAGGGAGTTGAAAATTCTTCTTCAAAAACACCATCATGTCAACATTGTCTGGTGAGAGGCTTGCTCTCTGTGCTGTGACAATGTCACCTGCAGTAGAAAATACTCTCTCACTGGGGACAGATGTAGCTGGGATTCCAAAGTAACTTTGAGTCAACTTGGCTAAATGGGGGAACTGGTTCTGGTTGTCTTTCCACCACACAAGTGGATTTGAGTCCACTGAGAGGCTCTGGACTGCTCTGTAATGCTGCACCTCCTCATCCACCACTTTAGACAAAGACTTGAATGATGATGATGCCTGTTCAATTGGAAAGATGTCTCCAAACAGTTCAGCCATTGGTGTTCTTTTGGCTGGAGGAGGACAGTCACTGCTGCTGGAGGCTATCTCCGATTGCTCCTCTGTCTCATCTCTGGAAGTTTGGGCCTGTAAGAACAAATCCATAACATAATTGCAGCATAATGTTAGATACAATGAAGGATATGAAATCCAGGATGAATGAAGGTAATTTAATAAAGTTAAGCATTATTATTATCTGACTATATTTAAATACTGACTTTAAATAAATAGGCCTAACTGATTTACACAGCACTTTATTTAATAAAGTTTTTATAATTTTTGATTACATTTTATAAATGTATTTAATAACCGTATTGTTCGGCTCATAAGACGCACCGGCACATAAGACGCACCCAATTTTAAAAGAGGAAGATCTAGAAAAAAAAGATTCTGAACCAAAAACTGTTGTAAAATATTTTATATCAACTGTGTAAAAGTTAACAGCCAAACATGTAACATGAACAGACAGTAAACAGTAAAAGTAACAAAAAAAAGGCTGTAATGTTTTTCTTTGCCCCCACTCATCATTCTAAAGTCCACCATTCGTTATCACCATCACTGTTCCAGTGCAACATTGCCCCCACATTAGTAATACCATAATAGCCAGTAACATTGTCACTACATTACTAATAATAGCTAGTAACATTGTCACTACATTACTAATAATAGCCAGTAACATTGTCCGCACATTACTAATAATAGCTAGTAACATTGTCACCACATTACTAATAATAGCCAGTAACATTGTCACTACATTACTAATAATAGCCAGTAACATTGTCACTACATTACTAATAATAGCCAGTAACATTGTCACTACATTATTTATAATGGCCAGTAACATTGTCACTACATTACTAATAATAGCCAGTAACATTGTCACTACATTACTAATAGCCAGTAACATTGTCACTACATTACTAATAATAGCCAGTAACATTGTCACTACATTACTAATAATAGCCAGAAACATTGTCACTACATTTACTAATAATAGCTAGTAACATTGTCACTACATTACTAATAATAGCTAGTAACATGGTCACTACATTACTAATAATAGCCAGTAACTTTTTCACTACATTACTAATAATAGCCAGTAACATTGTCACTACATTACTAATAATAGCCAGTAACATTGTCACCACATCACTAATAATAGCCAGTAACATTGTCACTACATTACTAATAATAGCCAGTAACATTGTCACCACATTACTAATAATAGCCAGTAACATTGTCACTACATTACTAATAATAGCCAGTAACATTGTCGCTACATTACTAATAATAGCTAGTAACATTGTCGCCACATTACTAATAATAGCTAGTAACATTGTCACTACATTACTAATAATGGCCAGTAACATTGTCACCACATTACTAATAATAGCCAGTAACATTGTCACTACATTACTAATATTAGCCAGTAACATTGTCACTACATTACTAATAATAGCCAGTAACATTGTCACTACATTACTAATAATAGCCAGTAACATT
>SRMA01027384.1:0-41622 GCA_007224835.1 Danionella cerebrum | reverse complement strand
ACATTTACCTTTTTTTTTTCCCCTTTTGCTTTGTAAACTGTGAATATGTTCTTGTTTCTGTTCAATAAACGTGGTGACTGGCCTTCTTTACACTGATCACTATAGTGTCTTAAAATAATTGAAGAGTTTTGTTCAACTTCAATAAAGAAATGAGTTACCACCAAAATAATTCCCACTTTTGGCTTCTATTCAAAGTCCTGTCATTGTTTTTTGATAAAAGTTGATATCAGCGGTGTATTTCTTCTCTGTATCTTTACTTTTTTCTAAAAGCATGAAAAGAAACAGCTCATATTTCCAGCTGCAATATAACAATTTGACAATTCCACTATTTCTTTCCCAACAGTTAACTACCATAAAGCATTGTATATCATTATAGTTTTTTTAATTGTCTGTTTAATAAATGTTTTGTCAGGGTTTTGGTGAGTGCCAAAGCACACCTGAGCACACCTCCCTAATTTTAGATTTATATTATATCATTTTACATATTTGTTAGATACAGTGATTCTGAAAAAAGGAGCCCAAGTTTGTTCACCTATTTATACACAAACATACTTAAAAATAATAGCTACAAAACAAAACACTGTATCTGTAATGATGATCTATGAATGTCAATAATGTTTAGTAAACTTTCAGTTTAAATTGTATTATATTTGTTTTGTTGTGCAGAGAGACAGTGTAACAATTTCTTTGAAAGCCTGTGATTTACCTGTGTGTTAGTGGAGCTGTTTATTTAAACAAATGAGCATTCAAATAAATGAATAAATAATGTAATACATTCATCATCTGTGGCTGTATTAATGGTGTAATATATTGCAGCTGGACGGCTCTGTTTTGGCCTGTTGTTGATAGAATGTGGTCTCTGTGTCATGAGGAGGATGAAAAACCATAATTTATAGTGGTGAGGGTGAATATGTTTCATCCTGGAATTGTTGCCATAAGGTGAGTAAATAAATCATTGTTGAGGAATATTAAAACTCTGAACTCCTTCCCCCATGGCATCCCTTCCTATCGCCTCTGAAGTGTAAGTCAACATTTTTCTCGTGTTCTTCATTTCCCTCACTCTTCCCTCTCTTTCAGGCAGCTTTTACAACCTTGCACATAAAGTGAAACTATGGATAGTGTGAAATTTTCATCAACTTCAGAGAATCGATTCCAATTATACATCAAATAGATATTCTGTTTCCTCTTCTTTACTCTTGCCCTCCCTCTCTCACCCCTTCTCTCCTGTGTTGTTCTTCATAACATCCTGCAGTTCTGCTTCACCTTTGCATTCAGTTACATTTATAATTTATTGGTGCCAGAGGCACCATGTAAAACTGAAAATATAAAAACATACCTGGACACACATGCATGTTGTGGCCAAAACTTTAGAGCGATACAAAATAGAATAACAAATTCTTCTTTTTCTTCATTTTTTAATTGAAGTCCATTGCCCTGTCCTTTCATATGAATTTATATTCCTTGCATGATCCTTTTTGACATAAAATGACCATCATTCTCTAAAAAAAAAAAAAAAACTTAGTTCAGCGACATCTATCACATTTGGTATCCTATCAGGCAGCTGGCATCCGATCGCAATACCACTCGAGTACCCCACTCATCAAAGAGTCACAACACCCCTGAGGCTCAGCAGGTGCTTTCACACCTTAGTTTTGTAAAACCTAGTGAAAAGGAGCAGAAAGGGGGTATTTGCATACAATTAGGCAGATGCTTCTCAATATATTGGGGTTTCAAATAAGGCGTCATTTACTACCATTATTGAGATTTTTGTGGCCAGAAAACTTACCAATCTCAGTTGTTGGTAGCGGATGTTAATCAAGCTGTTGTCTGAGCCCAAAGCTGTTTGGGAATGCAAGCAATACTTTTGTGGTCATGTGTGCTGGCAAAAGACAGAATCCACAGGAGCAGAAGGCCATCATCTAAGACAATAGGTGAACAAATATACTCTGTATGTCTGGGTTTTTGGAGTGTTGCAGTGGTTGGATTATAATTAATAACCTTTCAGTTTTCATATATTTAGTTGTCAGCTGAATTAAAGTTTTAGTCAGGGATTTTATAGCTATTATATTTAAAATGCGAGATCGATCAAACAAGTGCTAATGATCATCACCGTCACACATAGAGTGAGCACAGCAATGGAAGATCTCTAAAAGTGCCATAAGCTCAGAACTGACAAAAACCGGCATCATCGAGTGCGTCTAGGATTATGTAAAGAGATTAAGGGTATAACGGTACGCTAAAATCGTATTCGGTTCGGTACAGTGTCTTGGAGAGTTCGGTTCGGTTCATTCGGTTCGGTACTAAACAATAAGAACTTACATATTCTTTATTTTGAAAAGCTGCCAATACACAGTAGAATTCTTGCATAAAATAAATAAAAGTGACACATTTGGGTGATATTTTAAATAAATTGCACTCTTTATTAAGAAAAACACATTTTTTTTTTTAAATAAAAAATGAAATACTGCAACTAGTTAGGATAGATTACCTATCCACATTTTCTGAAGAGAGCATAGATCTGGTTATAATATCTCCAGCAGTAGAAAATGTTAGATGTGTTGCCTGCCCGATCTCCGTGGAACAATGTCGGCATACAACTTTACATTTATCCACTCGTCTATCCCCGTTGTGTCTTTTAACAGAGAAGCCAAAGTGTTCCCAAACAGGAGACCGTAGTGAGGTGAGAGGGTCTTCAAGCTCTGGCTTCTCTTTCGCTTTTGATATGATTCTCGCGCTCGTGCTCGTCAGTCAATAGCGTCCGTGCGGAAACTCGCCTAGGAACATTGTTGCGCTGCGCTTAATATCGCGCTGATAATACATTTATATCATTTAATAAAAATACCGAATACCGAAATGGTACGCAAGTGTACCGAACCGAACAGGCTGTACCGAAACGGTTCAATACATACTGTGAACCGTTACACCCCTAAAAGAGATGGATGTGAGGAAGCTTCATTAACAGAAGATCTGGGGTTGGTTCTACAAGATGATTCGGCAGAGCTCCTGCACAAACTGTGCAAGTGTTGCCAAAACATAACAATAAAATTGTATGCATTATTTTCTCTGTTTTACATAGATAGCAAACTATCTAGTTTTCATAGACAGAAACTAACATTCATTCATACACTATATGAAGCCTGACCTTTGAGACCTGGCCTCGTGTAGAACTGTATAATTTACATGAAGTCAAAATACATCTCATGTACTTTAATGCCTCCTGTGATTCACAGAAGGCTTGTCTTACAATATTCCCCAGAAAGCACAGTCCCAGATCTTCAAATCTGCATAATCATACGGCAAGGAATAATATATGTGTGGCGACATTAGAATAACTACTTCCTAATAGTAATTTCCATTTACGCCATAATATGCCAGGGAAATACATACACTGGTTAATATTTAATGGTTAGTAATGAACCAACCAAAACCAGCATAAGCTAGCCCTGATTCACGTTTCATTCTTAATGTAATGTACTCTAAGTTTTCGTTGCAAATGAAACCGTTTATTGTTACATTTAAATTGCATTTGTTTTAATTGCTAGAGCATTTATTGCACTTCTGAGTAAAATATTGAGTTTAGTTGGATTTCCCTGAAGCTTTGGTTTATCCATTTAAGCTTTGGAATGGCTTATTCATTAACATGAACCTTATTGGTTAAACAGGGGAAAGGAGCCGTCCCCTCTGAATGAATTTACAGTGAGTGGGCACGCTCAGTTAGATGCATATACTCTGTGAGTTTCCATGAGTATTACTTTGAAGCAGTGCTTAAATTGATCTACTAAGTGGGTTATTGATCAGGCTTTTAGACCCACGGGGCTGCCCATTTGGGCTCCCTCAAGTCTGAATAACTTTCCAGAGACACTGAATCATATGGAGGGAATCTAATTGAATGTGTGATGGTGCTTGTGTTTGGCCAAAAATGACATTCATGCTGAAATTCCTTTGCAGAAAACCGAATCACATAGTCATCTAGAAGTTTATAGAGTAAACTATTCACTATATTAAATAATAATAATAATAATAATAATAGGTTGCAATTTTTTTAATTAAATTTTACATTTACATTTTATATTGGTATTTTTTTTCATCTTGAATCAAGTTTTGTAGATGGAACTCTTTCAAATTACCTGCTTATTTAAATACTTTATTTTCAACTGAGATGTTTCAGAGCCCAAATGAACCAGGAAATCTATCCTGAAATCTTCTATAAGATCCTTATCCTTGGGCATGAACCTTGGCCATTATTAGATTATTAACGGGTAACCCAACATGACAATGACCCAATGAAAACAGCTACGGCTCATGAAGAAGCATCCAGATTATCTTCTACAAGAGCTAAAGGTGTGACTTACCACACACTTGCATCAAAATCCAGTTGGACAAAAGTCCTGCTTTGGATGTGTGCAAACATGATGCTAACCACAAGAGATGCCTGATTGCTAACAATGAAATCATCACCAAATATTGAGTTGTGTTTTTTGAACAGGTTCAGTACGTCTTTACCTTGTTATACCTCTGGCCTGGACATTCCATTTCTGGCTTCTCACTGGAATCAGAGCCATTTTATAAACAACATTCAAATTTCCAGAAGTGAGTGGAACAAGGCATACAAAAAATTCTGTGAACCTCACAGGAACCTGAACTGAAGAAGTACAGGTGTGAAGCAAACCACCAGAGAACAGGTAAGTAGCCAGGTAAAATGACTTGAACGGAGCTGTGGAGATTGCTGGGACACAGGTATCTGGAAGTAGAGCTGGGATCACTGGTAGGCCACAGATTGGTGATGCAGAAGGAATGCTTCCTGAAAGAGCTTTATCATGGAAGGAATCTGTACCTGTTACAACTGTGAGGAAGAAGGGAAACTGAGTTAGATCTGGACAAGGTTTATTCATTTAGAATAAAGAACAGGAAGTCAGCGAAGGCATTGATGTCTGGAGGTCAGGAAGACCCTAAACAATGTTGCAGGTGACTGGATCAGCAGGTAAGTGTTCATGTAAGTGCAGGAATGGTAGAAATCGGTCATGGATGAGTATCAAGGTGGAGAGATATTACCATAGAGAACACAGCAGATGAGAACCAAGGAGTGTACCATCAGGAGGTGTAAGGTTGGTCTGACAAATACTGTTGTCAACTAGAGCTCTTGTCACGTCACCTTTAGGAATGACCAATACTGGGTGTATGCATCACCCACAATAATAAATGTGAAAGCATCAAGCTGAGATTGACGAAAATGACGACGATTATATAAAACATATCTGTGTATGGTACATATCTGTGGTCTTATTATATACAGAAGACAAAGAGCTGGAATATATATCAAATATCAAGTTATTATTTGAATCAAATATGAAAGTATTCTTCTTCTTACCCACTTGTTCCTTTTTGGATTTCCAGCGCACTTTGGGCAAGAGGTGCGGATTTAGATTATTCAGTTACCATGATGCATGTTTTTGGGATTGTGGGGAGAACCGGAGTACCCAGAGGAACTCGAACCAGCACCCTTCGAAATGAAAGGCCACCATGCAACCACTGGGTTGCCATGCTGCCCCATTTTGTAACAAATATTGTGCATCGAAGATTAAAAAAAGCGAAAGCTCTGATTCCCTGGGAAAACACTTGACTTCTCAAACTCAATTCTTCAGCATAGCACGCTCCAACAATTTTGTCATAGTTTGGTAAAAAAATAAATAAAAGGAAAAAGTCCATATTCAATCTAGCAGAAGCCCTATCAGCATTGTGCCCTTGAGCAAGGCACTTAACCCCAGGCAGGTCCAGAGGGACTTTTCCGACAATCAGTGTAATACAAGTCTCTTCCAATAAAGTAGCTAATAATAAAACTCCAGACCTAGACACCCAAGTAGAAGCTATCCTTCCAGTTCAAGCATATCGACTGTGGTTTCTCAGCAGAATAGCACACTTTCAGAAAGTGGTTTTGAGCACAGATCTAATAGCCCTCTAATAACAGGGCATCTCTAATACGGAGGATCTTAATGATAGTCTGTTGACATGCGGAAATAAATATAAATGCAAATATTGACTTGTGTAGATTACAGGAAGGCAAGATGAAACTCAAGTGAGAATCGGAGAGATCCCATCGCTTGCTGTGACTTTAATGATTTCACATGACTAAGATTTCAAGCACTTTTTACAGAAATTCCATGAGCACATCTTATAGTGTTTTGGTTGTGTGTGCACATGCATGGCAATGGGTTCACATTTCCTTGATGTTTGGGTGTGTGCATATGTGTGAGCATGTTTGCACCACAGCACGAGAGATACTTGCCAGCGAGGGAAGCAATTAAAAGCACAGTGAGAAGATGGCAGCATGGCTGCACACCTGCACTAGAAAGGCATGCAGACTATGTAGACTCTGCTGTGTTCATGTGTGATTTTATATGTTTCATTAGGAGGTTCAATAATTTTAAAACAATTCAAATTAAAATGTAGATAGAGAGGGGGGTTGGATGTGTGCATGCATGCTGTTCTCGGGTGGTGCTTATTTTGCTGTGAGTTTATAAGTGCAGGTATCATTCAATTATAGGTTTTAGAAAAAAAAAGCTCTTCTTAGTCCTGCTAGTTCTGCAGCTGATTCTTCTGACGGCAGGAGGGAGAATAGGCTGTGAGAGAGGTGAAGAAGGTCCTTAATAGGGGAAGCAAGTGACGTATTGGTGGTGTTGGTTGTCCTAGAACCAGAAGGTTTGATCTGGTTCGATCCCCGCTAGGTCTGTTCTGCCGTTGTGACCTTGTGCAAGCAACTTCAGCCCAATTGTCCTTTATGGATGTGTGTGACTGTGTTTGGTTTTGGGCAGGAGCCCATAGGTGCAAAATGGCAGCCATGTTCGTCAGCACCACTGAGTGAATGTGGAGTGAATGAATTGAAAATTGTAAAGCGTCTGGAAAAGCACTGTATTAATTGAAGGAAATATTCATAAAAATGAGTTATGTTCTCTGTCTGTGATGGACTGGCGACCTGTGCAGGGTGTGCCCCCGCCTCTCACCCATTGAGTGCGGCAGACCCCCGTGACTCCAAAACAGAATAAGCGGGTTGGAGAATGAGTGAATATGTTCTCTGTTGGGAAATATTCAGATATTTTTGCGAATTTGGGTTGGAAAAGCATCTGGGGTGGTCCCCACTGAGATTTTAACCCTTTATGACCTGCCATAGAACATTTTTTACATTTTTTTATTATTTTCTATTGAGTATTTTAATTAGACATACATCAATACAACCATTTTCTCTACATATTTATTCTAATTACAGACATAGCTTTATGTCATAGCTTTATCCCTCAAAATTGTAAATGTTAAAAAGTTGGACCAAATGCTTTTGAGCCACAGTAAATGTATTATGAGTGAATTCATTGCTTAGAATTTGAGAAACACAAAAGACAAAAAACTAAAAACATGCACATTTTGCAGGAAACATACAATGAACATCACAATAGACCAGGGGTGCTCATTAGACCAGGGGTGCTCGATCGCGGCGTGAAATTGAAACAATATCAAGTTCAGTAAAGTTATCTGCAGATTCATGGATTCAGTTTTCTCTGCTCAATAGCTCGAGACCAGAATGTTCTTAGTAAACAAATAATACTATTTTTAATCTGTGTTATGTAGCGGACAAACTATAAAACATTTTTTTATCAAAACAAGTTTCCCTCGGCATTCACTTAAACACATTACCATCTATGAGCAACCCGCTGACATGGAATCGCTTAGGGACCGTCTGCAAATTACCAGATCCAAAATATGTTTTACCCAGAATATGCTTCATAACTTCATTCTAAATTACTCTATTACAACCAAAATCAAGCAACACGCCACTCCTCACCTGCATATTGTACAACACGACTCAGTTTAAATAAATATTTAAATATTTATTAGAGCATCATTTTTATTCTTGATTATTTGGATCAAAGCTCAATTGTCCCATAAAAATTACTCTATTACCATCAAATTCAGGTCACACAAAACTGTTCTAATGATTCAATTCAGTGCAAGTCATCAAATTAAACACACGTTATTACAAAAAATGTATATAGTGAATTATTATGTGTGTTTTGTCAATTATCAATAGAGTTGAAAATAATTGTTTGTTGATTGATGTTTTACATTTTTGTAGCGGGTAGATCACTGTGAATTGGTCATTTTAAAAGTAGCTCGCAAGCTGAAAAAGTGTGAGCACCCCTGCAATAGACTACCGTATTTTTCAGCTCATAAAACGCACCGGCACATAAGACGCACCCAATTTTAAAAGAGGAAGATCTAGAAAAAAAAGATTCTCAACCAAATACTTTTGTAAAATATTTTATATCAACTGTGTAAAAGTTAACAGCCAAACATGTAACATGAACAGACAGTAAACAGTAAAAGTAACAAAAAAAAAAAGGCTGTAATGTTTTTCTTTGCCCCCACTCATCATTCTAAAGTCCACCATTCGTTATCACCATCACTGTTCCAGTGCAACATTGCCCCCACATTAGTAATACCGTAATAGCCAGTAACATTGTCACTACATTACTAATAATAGCTAGTAACATTGTCACTACATTACTAATAATAGCTAGTAAGATTGTCACTACATAATAATAATAGCTAGTAACATTGTCACTACATTACTAATAATAGCTAGTAACATTGTCACTACATTACTAATAATAGCCAGTAACATTGTCACTACATTACTAATAATAGCCAGTAACATTGTCACTACATTACTAATAATAGCTAGTAACATTGTCACTACATTACTAATAATAGCTAGTAACATTGTCACTACATTACTAATAATAGCTAGTAACATTGTCACTACATTACTAATAATAGCTAGTAACATTGTCACTACATTACTAATAATAGCTAGTAACATTGTCACTACATTACTAATAATAGCCAGTAACATTGTCACTACATTACTAATAATAGCTAGTAACATTGTCACTACATTACTAATAATAGCTAGTAAGATTGCCCCCACATTAGTAATAATACAGTGGTTTTCAAACTTTTTTAGTCGAGCCCCCCTTTAAAAGAATCTGGGCACCCCCAGATGTAAAATAATAATTATTTAATAATTAATTAATAATTATTTTAATGTAAAATTAATGTAACTACTCCTTAATGTTAAATAACTCATTATTTATACCTTATTCAAGTGACAATTCGGTTGCATGTGAGATGTACCATTGAGAGATGATTTGAGTTTATTAAAGAAGAGTTTCAGTCATTGAGAGCGTTTTGTTTTCCTCACGCGAGCGAGCGAGAGAGAGAGAGAGAGAGAGAGAGAGAGAGCGCTGTGCATCTGTGCACCTTGATTTTTGTCAGCTTATGAAAACCCACATAACTCCATTAATGAAGGATCAAACTGTCCAAGTTTGTGAAACTGTCCAAGTGAATGTTTAGCGGAAAAAACCCTCACAGACTGAAGACGATGCAGATCGATCATCATCTTATCGTCAGGCTCAAGAAACATCGCAGATAAACTATTAGCTCCGCCCATTTCACATCTTGAAATGTATTTTAGCGTGAGAAATCGGGTTTGTAGCGTGAGAGATCACTCAAATGCGAGAGTCTTTTGTTCAATGTGTGAGAAACGGCAGCTCTGTAGCTCGTGAGTATAGATGCGGAAGCACCGCTGTGGCTCCGGAGCTCTTACGCCTCTCATACAGCTTTGACCGGACTTCGCGGAGCTCTGCATTCGGTCTATAAGACGCACCAACTTTTCCCCCTCAGTTTTGGGGAAGAAAAAGTGCGTCTCATGAGCCGAAAAATACGGTATTTTCAACTGTACAATCAAATTGCACACTGAAAAAATGTTTCTAAGCTACTTTCTATTAATCATAGATAGCTTTGTTTTAGATAATTCTCTTTAATCTCAGCGCAAAAAATAACAAAAATGAAATTTTTACTGTGGTGAACCTTCAGAACAGGAGAACACAAGTCTCGGTAAGATGACGTCACGTCATGGTTCGCGGTAATATCACAGGAGTTTATCCCTTTTACAATGTGATGAGGAAACATCCTTCATTAAAAGTGCTGTAAACACCCGCAATGTGGATTATAATATTTTTATTGGTAAGGGTTTTGAAGGATTTTTTGGGACTTTTTACTGGATATCTGCACACCCTCTCGTGGACAAAAAACGGCTCTGTGAGGCATGTTTCATAAGTCATATGTAAATCTAACTCCTTCTGTTTAGGATGCAAAAAGAAGTATTGCTCTATATTATGTGGTTATACTTTTACAGGCATTTAAAAGTTAATATGCAAATGGGATCGCCGGAGCTGCCGTAGGGTTAATCTGTATGAAAAGATGTGTTACATTGTGGTGTTCATCACAAGCACCACCTTAAGATGTTCACAAGAAGAATAATACTTAATAAAAATAAAATAAAAGTACTTTTAAAGCATGTATCATCCGTCCACTATGGGGCAGCACTAATGGTGTTGGACGTAGAGTGAGTAAAATGTAATAGCTTTTGTAATTTTTGTAAGTTTTTTCTCCATGCAGCCGGAAAGATGAGAGACGATGTCTCCCTGTAACACCAGATACATATTTTGACAGGTTTGTTTTGTATACACCCTGAATTTTTTTTATTGTACTCAAATGTTATTTTTAAACATGCAAGTATGTCTGAAACAGATAGCAATCCAATAACATAATAATTATAGAAATGTGGGGTAGTGCACAATTTGCCTAAGCTTTTACCCTCAGTTTGTACTTTTATACGTGGGTAAAGAGCATTAATGGATACGTCCACTTCTAGAGAAGTGTTTTTAATACTTTGACACCTCTGTACATCTGTTCTATCCACCTCTGTTTCAGCAGCACGTTCTGGATTATTCAGAATTTGAAAACGCACACAAACATTCAAGAATGGACAGCTTATACACTAAATTCTATTCAAGATCTCAGCAAGTGTCTGAGGAGTTTCAGCTTCTAAAATACACAAATATTGTTGTTTCTTGTGGCTTAGTGACAGCTCAAAAACTATGTAAAAAATAAAAGATGTCTGCCTTTTCCCTCAGAACCAGAACAATGAGATGCATTTGTTTTCCTGCTCATCATTAGTGAGGTGAATGAGTTTGAAACCGATACCAGAATGTACCAAGTGAAGAAATGTGAACGATCTGGTGGCTCCTCTCTTCGCAGCTCCTGGTAAAGTACTCAGAGTTGCAGCTTCCGTGGTTCACATTGCGACGTGTCATTCTAGTGCTGCCCCGCTTTTCTTTTTTACAATCTAGACGCCTGTCAATGACATTACCAAGCACAGAAACCGGAGACGTCTGAAAGTGATCTCTTTGATGTTTGTTGTCTACCAAACATTGCAGTACGCTAGAGAACTGCCACTGCTGCGCATCAGACCTCAGGCCAAGTAATGCATCTTTTAGGCTAGAGTTCCTAATTGACATGATGACGATGCCTCTGAGATCTGTTTTCCCCAAGTGATGTTTTAGACACGCTCTGAAGTCCTGCTATCTCTTTCATAGGCGTGTGTGGTTAAACGCGGATGCAGAGACCTTACGGATATCCAAGGACAGGGTATTATTATGATCAGTGGAACTTGAGTGGGAGACGATAACTTATATTAAAATAATAAATAAATAAAACATCAAAAGCTGCTTACAGAGTGGTCAGGCAGACAGACAGCCAGCCACTCCAGTGGCTTTCATCCGGTAAGATAATATGCTTCTGGACCCTTTCAAAAGACATTGTTTCACATAATGACGGGGTTTGGAGGATCCATGAAAGCTTTGAAGACTTTTCATTTTGAAACTTGACAGCTTTTCAAATATGTATATGTAGGCATATATGAGCACATGTATTAGAAGACTTAAAAGTGCTTGGACGGGTGGTTTATATTTCAAGTTGATGCGAGGCCTATCATATTGAAAAGTATAATGTGCTGCTTCACTCTTTTGCTCTGATGTACAAAAGCCTTCTTGTCTGCTTTAACACATCATATATTTGTTGAACTCAGGTTTTGCTTCCTAATTAGGGCATGTTGAGACAGAACGGTAGTTGTTAATTGGCAAAGTTGCTCGTTTGGAGCTCTATATTTAATGCTGTAAGAACATTCAATACCGTCGTCAGTTAATTATTGACATAACAGTGCTGTACAGTAACTTGGCAACAGCTATCTTACACAAAACTGACATTGATATTGTGTAGTTATTCTAAAAGCTTAAATCACAGCTACGAGAAACTCCTCCTGCTCTACTTGAGCCAGTACTAGTTATGAATGAAACTTTTGGATTGCACAGGTACATTGCAAAGGACAAATTTTATCCACTCTACTATAATTTCATGTATAGAAGCGATCCTAAAAGACTAAAGGTATTTTGAAGGCTCTTGTGTCCTGTCCGAGATCTTCAACTTGTTTGGAGTTCCACAGGGCTGTTTCTGATTGGTGTGTTTCATTGGATTTAAAGCTTGGCATTTCCACTCTTAACCCGAGCTCCATTTCTCTCCCTCATATCTCTGGATTCCTGCTTTCATTTTGTTCATGCACACTTGTTTACTGAATTCTTTAAACAATGTTTATTCGTGGAGGTTCTTTGTAGGTTTAGTGGTTTGACTTAGATTTTCTTTTATTCATTCACAATATTTTGATCATTATTATTAATTAACACACACATGTTTGAAAACTTTTATACACCTGCCTACAAATTTGAATAAACCGCTGTCACTCAACTCATTCACAGTTTATGTTTTTCTTCATCTGTAAGCTAAACACTGTAGCATGGGCTGAGTATGGAATTGGCCAGTCAAGAATTTGCAGCTTCATACACTTGAAAATTGGCTTCACGAGTGACAGTGGGAGGTAGCACTTGTTACATCAGGAGGCTTTCTAGCACTGAAGGTGACAGCCAGTAATAGCTAGGCTGGTGCGACTGTATCAATGGAATATGGTATCAATCTACATAACTTACTTTTTTGGAATGCAGTGGTGCCCTGAGATACGAATGCTTTGAGTTACGAAATACAAAAGGTCTCGCGGGAAATTTTCTGCTTCGAGATGCGATTAAAATTTCCAAATACTAACAACTACAAGCTGTTCTGCCGTATTTTCCTCTTGATTTTATGACGTCACGTTGCGCTTCCAGGTTCTGACACTCATGTCTCTCAGTGCAAAAAGGGTCTGATATGCTTCAAAACACTTCAACAACACAGCGAAACATTATGTATAGATTATTAATAATGTGCTATAACAAATTTTAGAGTCAATGTGTCGTAAAAGAAATAAATGTTTTATTCTGTTTTATTATCATTTATAACAATGTGTAGATTTAAGGATTGAAGAAATGTTACTTGATTGTTCTCTGGTTTTCCATTTTTTTCATCTACTCATACTGTTGTTTCTGAGAGCCGTTGCACATTTTACATGTAACTTGCTTCGAGATACGAAATGTTTGAGACACAAACATCACCCTGGAACGGATTAATTTAGTCTCTTAGGGTACCACTGTATTATAATAGAAATGTACCCCTACCCCTTCCTCTACACCAAAGGTCTCAGACTTTTAGGCTAAAGCTATTTAAGCCAATGCAGTGCAACATTTAAATTGCATTTAGAAATGAAACCGGTTAATTGCTTAATCTCTTTTTTGCATTTGGGTTGAAAACAGATTTGACTGGAACTGTCATGAGGGTCACTATGGACCTGAGAATGGGGAAACCTTTTTAACTTTGGGCATTGTGGTCAGCTCTACGCTTAACCCTTTGGCCTTTGAAATCAAGAGCCAGAGCCAGGGATGAAAATATTCCACTATGAATCAAAACACTCCATCAAAGCTGAATTCATTAGCCAAAACAGCCTCTTGGTAGCTTTTAACATTTACTAAACCTAATGAAATACAAGTTTGCCATGCAATATGCTCATCTGTTGCATAAAGTTAATTATATAGACTCAGAAATACACTCTGTACAGTGTTATTACAATAAATAACCGCAAATGTCAATAACTACATAGGTGTATAGAGGCCCATTTCCATCAACAATCACTTCAGTGTCTGATGGTACAATATGTTTCTCATTGTGTCAGAAGCTAATGGCTCTTGTACATCACGTTAGCACAGCGGAAAAGAGTTTAGCTGCTTAGAGAAGTAATAAAACTGACCTTCCTTTGAACACGTTGAGTATCTGGAGCATCATATTTTTGAGGTCGATAAACACTCAAAATGGCCAGAAAAAGAGAACCTCTGTGTAAAACTTGACAGTCTATTCTTGTTCTTAGAAATGAAGGCTAATCCATGCAAGAAATTACGAAAAAAACTGAAGTTTTCCAAAAACGGTGTGTACTACTCCCTTCAAAGAATAGCACAAACAGCCTCTAACCAGAAAAGAAAGAGAAATGGGAGCCCCGCTGCATAGCTGAGCAAGAACATAAGTACATTAGAGTCTTTAGCCTGAGAAATAGACGTCTCACAGCTCCTCAACTTTCAGCTTCATTAAATAGTAGCCGCAAACGCCACTGTCAATGTCTACAGTAAAGAGGCTAATCCAGGATACTAACCTTCAGGCTTGAGTGACAAAGAAAAAGCCACATCTGAGACTGGTCAATAAAAGAAAAAGATGAATACGGGGAAAAGAACACAAACATTGGACAGAGGAAGTTTGGAAAAAAAACTGTTCTGGACAGGCGCATTGAAGATGGAGATGTTTGGATCACAGAGAAGAACTTTTGTGAGACGCAGAACAACTGAAAAGATGCTGGAATGCTGCCTGACGACATCTGTGAAGCAAGGTGGGGGTAACATGATGGTCTGGGGTTGCTTTAGTCCTGGTAAGGTGTCAAATTTTACCTTACCTTTACTGCTACTAAACACACCCTGTTGAATATAATTTCGAACTATTTGCACATAAAGTAAATATACTCCATCTGCGACTTGCTTTATTCTGTGTTCAGCACCGTTTTATCTTTTTTATTTTATTTTATTTGTACTGGAGTAGTACCCTGTAGTGGGCGGGACGGTGGCACAGTCGGTTGTGATTATGTGAGTGAATGTTGCCCTGCCATGGACTGGCAACCTGACCAGGGTGTGGGTGTATCCCAGCCTCTCACACAAGCAGGCCCCCGTGACCACAAAAGGGAATATTCGGGTTGGAAAATGAATGAATGAATAGTCCCCTGTACCATAAAATATTCCTTGTGTTTCCTTGTGTTTCTGAAATAGAAATACGTTTTTTAGGGGGTCGTCAAAAATACAGAGTTGTCTTTTTACAAAAACCTAATTTGAAATAAATTCACGAAGTATATGATAAAAAAATGCCTTCACAAGAAAAGAGCCCTGGTGGAGTTCGATGGCTTTGTATATGAACTCAAACAAAATAATTAATGTAAGTTGTTAATATTTACATTATAAAAGCAGTATCTTGCTGTGACTGTCTACTTCTCACACTTCACCATATTGTCCTAACACCTTATTGAAATAAAAATGCTGGTTTAATTGTGATGTTTATTTGTTCTTTGATTAAAATTGTGATTTGATCAGTTTGTCTGTGTATGCATGAGGCATTAAACTATTGATCAAACGCATGCATTCACACATGTTCAGCACGCTGGAACCCCCTTTGATGCAGCGCTCATGAAAACTGCTGCTCCAGATCTACTTTTTCCTGCTTTGAAGAGTCCGCTTTGATTATTATTTTTTTAAACATCACACACATACTCCTCCCTCAACTGCCTCTCCGTTTAAGGCAATTATGGCAAAAAGTGCTTTCTAATGTGTGTATTGCAGAAAAAAAGTATTTATAGTCACTATTTTTCAATGAGTATCCTGTGACTTCAATGAAGATCTTTGCTATGAAGAGAAGCACGGGGATCCAATATTCAATGCCTCTCAACCAGAGCAGATACACAATGTCTGGAAACCAACAATAAACTATGAAAAGTGTGTCTTTGTGCCAGCCAAGCAGCTCACCCATTCTTTGGGGATACACAGATGAGAGGATGACATAGAGACAGCAATTATTTTACGTACGGCAAGGCTTCATAACTCAATAAGAACATAGCTGTGAATGATTTATTCTTCTGTTCATGGGAGTACAGGCATAAATCAGCCCCCTCACCTGTCCTCGTCGTTTATTTATGCCCTCTGTTATTTATAGGCGATGGTGTCGGGTGATCAATATACTTTATTTTAATTTCATTTTACTTCTTAACACTCTGTAGAGCAGCACATTTTTATGTTGAAAACATCCATTAATGTGTGAGATGACAAACAATTTAGAAGTCTGACGCCCAGAGATAGGGGAAACAGTAAAGGTGATGGAAAGAAAGAAGGGTTGGTTTTATAAAATCCACCTATTGGTCTGTCGATTGCCCAAGGTTTAGGTTTACGGTGAGAAGCATATACGTTTATTTGAATTCAATTGTTGTGCAGATATCTGCTTCTTTATGTCATTCCAAATGAAAGTTTCTCAGCATAGTGTCATGTATTGCTGTCAATGAGCACTGGTGAAACTCTACAAAACACCAAAATATGAATGAAATATGTTTGTGACTTTTTAAAATGTGAAAAGACTCCAGTTAACGTGCAATCAATGGGGAATATTTTCTTCTTATTTGTAGTCAGACCCTATAACATACAGTAAGTATAAATCACACACAATTTTATCGTTTATTAGCCAGTTTTCTAATATTATAAATAATTTTTGAAATGGGGAAAGTTCCCTGTGTATCTATTTATTGTCTCTAAAAAGAAAGACGATAAATAGATTTTTTTTTGCAGCTTCAAAATGTCATACATACAAAACATTCTCCCCTACTGGATGCAAACATAAAACAACGATTCCAGTCGCAACATGGCGTGCAACAGAAAGAAACCACAAAATCAAGTAACGTATTTAAAATTGAGGGATTATATGAAAAATGTAAGAACAAACTATTGACATTTGTTTTCTATTGTGGGGAGATGCAGTGGGTGGCCTTCCAGTTAGAAGGTTGTTGGTTTGAAGCTTGCCGGTGACCTTCCTGGAAGGAGTTTGCATGTTCTCCCTATGCTTCTCCTCCGGGTAATCCAGTTTCTCCCACAATCCCAAAAACCTGCTGTTAGGTTAATTAAAGAATCTAAATTACCATTAAGAGGGAATGAGTGTATTGCCCTGGGATGGACTGGCAACCTGTCCAGAGTGTACCCCTGTCTCTTGCCTGAAGTGAGGAAGTAGACCACTAGACCCCCATGACCCCGAAATGGAACAAGCGGGTATGAATGAAAGACATTATCTATAAAACATGACAGGGGGGTTCTAAGTATGGATTTGGAGCAGACACATTAGCATATTTTTGTCATCAAGAACCTGCCTTTTTAAAATATTATGTACAAAGTTGTTTTGCTAATTTTTGCTTTGAGCTTTCATGTGTACACACACAAAAATCTTGCTTTTCCCCTAGAAAACAAGATCAGCCTAGGGTAATCTGCTTTCTTGCAGTAACACAGATTTGTTTCTCTGTTGTCACCTTCATCTGCAGCAGTGGAAACCTCTGTGAGGCTCTCCTCCAGACCGATAGCAATCTAATCTCCTCCACAGCCGTTGCTGCACCTCTGGGATTCTTCCCAGCGTTTGAAGCTCTAAAAACACCCCATGAAGCAAATTGTGGGTGAACAGCTTTTACATTGGGAAATCGTGTTTGCTTGGCCTCCTGATATTTGTCCAGGAGAGATTATTCCAACAGCATGCAATGAATTATTGTTTGACTGGTAAAGCAGGGGGCGTCAAACTCCGAAGGCAGGGGAATTAACATGGAACAACCCACCACGCCATTCTAATCCAGGACTTCACACCCAGCAAGCCGAAGAGCAGTCTGCCAGTAAGAACCAGTGCCAAACACTCAACATGGCTGTATTTCAACACCAGGACTTTAATTCTTACTGGTGTAACAGCCATCTGCTTTTCCTCGCCCTCACATTGTTTTACTTTAGAAAGCTTGGGGGCTTTATTTCAAATCAGATCACTGTAACTATTTATTTTCTTCTTGCCCTAACCATATTAAAGTTATGTAGCAGCTCATTGTCTTTGTTGATTTAGGTTTGCCCTACTTTACTTGACCTTTAGCGATTTTTTTTCCTTCTTTTCTGTTTGTCTGTCTTACCTTAGTTAATACATTCCTTTTTATTGCATCTTGTGTGGTTCTTGAATTTGGATTTGTATTTTCAGCAATTAGTTACAACATCCCCTAGGTTTTAAAATGCTATCTCATATTTCCAATATGAGAATTAAAAACACACAGAACCAAATTGTTTCCCTAACAAACAAAAAAAGAGCAGATCATGCTACAGTGATTTTCTGAGAAAATTTGAGCTTCAAATTTAAGCGCAAATTCAGCTTCTACGTTTGGTTTAGATCTGAATTGAGAAACATGGGGGGAGAAACAGTATGGACATATAAGATTACTTAAATATGCGTGAATGAAAGTACATAAAACTTGTGATTTATGGCGAGTGACCAATCGTATAACATGGTATGATTCTTGATGAAGTACCATGACTTACCAAGGGAAGACTAATTATTTTAAATAAATGTATTACATTTAATTACCCCATTTCTAAATATATGATTTATTTTTTATATATATATATATATATTTTTTTTTAAACAACTAAATGTATATTCTATTCACTCTGCTGTTTTTCCTGATTTATAACCCTGAAGGATAGAGTCCTTTAACCCCCGAAGCTTAGGGACATATAGACACCAGACACTTTATTGTGTAGATCTTGTTCCTGAACTGCCAGAATATTAATTTCACAATTTGAAAATGCGGAAAACATTCTCCATGGATTTTTGATTTATACTCAGATGAACAATTTGAATGCAGCTTGTTAAAACTAGGAATCTTCCATGTCACCACATTTCTTGCACTGGATTATGATGTGGTTACTTATGTAATGACCTTGGCTAAGACCAGAGCACTGAGATCTATGCTGAGATCTAGAAATGAATGCAGTAAACGGAAACAATTACCGAACAGACTAAGCTTCTAGAGATTAGTTAATGTCTGCACTTCCACATATGATCTGATGCAGCAGTACATTCAGCACCTTCTTATTCAAACGTGCAAATCAGTGTCAGAAATGTAATTAAAATAGTGATCCTTTTAAAAGTAATCAAGTTACTCTTTTAATCATTTTATTTGACAAGTAATTGGTAACATTACTAAAATGCATACTGGTTACTGGCTTAGCAAATTTATTTTTTAATCATCATTTGTATAGATCCCATGAAGATGTAAAAATAGTGTTTGATAAAATTCACACGTGTCAAAAAATAAATGCTTTAAATAAACAATGAAATAAACAATGTAAAGAAAACTTAGCAAGTACTGCAACACAGTAATCTGTATGTACTAATGCTTTTATAACTTATTTTTTGTCTCTTTGAATTAGTTGCGTATTACGTAGGGTTTCTCTCTCTTTAGCTCTCAGTGTGACTCCCTTGAAGAGGTGCTTCGTGATGACAGTTTAGCGCTCGTGTTTCATGTGTTACGTTTTGCATAATAACATCTGATAAAACAGCGCTTGCACATTTGTGTTCCGCTCTTTTTCCATTTTTGTCGTATTATACACCCATAGCCGAAATGTCTTCAAACCACTGGTTTATAAACCTCCTCACAGCACTGACGGAGCTCCAGTCTGGCCTCGTTTAGAGTGAAACAAGAGAAGTCCCGCCCTCCTCTTTAGCGCTCACTGATTGGATATTTATGCAAGGAGCAGTTAAATATTTGGCTATTTGTCCCAGAAAGAACAGCAAGAACTTCCCTGGGCATGTTTAAATAATAATACATAAGGAAGTTATTCAAATGAATATCCAGGTGACAACACGTCACACCCTTCCCCGAATGGCACAAATAAACTACAGTATTTTATAAGATTAAATGATAAATATGCTATAACGTTTAGTTACTAGTAATCTAAAAATTACCATTAATGTATTTAATTACTCTAATTGCGGTAACTAATAAGTAATGCATTAGTGGGCAGAAAATGGATTGATGTATTAATGAAAGATTTACACTATTCCTAATCTCAAATTATCAGTCTGTCTAGCCTCTTGAATGATTTAGTTTAATGTGAATGTAAATAATTAAACACATGTTCACAAGTTTTCTTTTACTATATTGTACCTAAATGTCTCTGTGAGTAAATATAACCTGGTCATATCAGATTGCGATTAACAGAAACTGGTTTTCTGGAGTTTCTGGAACTCCCCTTCCGTGGGAGGGCAGTACCGAATAGTGACTCCCTGCTGTACTTACGTTCGTGAATGTGTATGTAATTACCTATTTGTAGAGCTGGGGGTCGTAATATTGACATCAGTGTCTCTTTTAACACAGAATAAAGCAAATTAAAACATAGACAAATCAATGTAAATAACATAAATTGAACTTTTATGCAGGGGCAGCATGGTGGTGCAGTGGGTTTCTACTGTGGCCTTCAAGTTTGACGGTTGCTGGTTCGTGGCTCGCCGGTGACTTTCCTGGAAGGAGTTTCCATGTTCTGCCTGTGCTTGTGTGGGTTTCCTCCAGGTACTCCGGTTTCCGCCCACAATCTGTGATGGACTGGTGACCTGTCCAAGGTGTACCCCTGCCTCTCACCTGATGTGCCCTGGAGATAGGCACCAGCAGACCCCTAAAACCCTGAAAGGGAATAATGAGCACATTGGAAAATTATTCATTCATTCATTTATTCTTCTTCCTACCCTTTCGGGGTCATACGGGTCTCCAGGGCACATCAGGCGAGAGGCAGGGGTACACCTTGGACAGGTCACCAGTCCATCTCAGGGCAACACACACATTCACCATAGGGAAATTTTGAGTATTCAATTAATTGTGGGGGAAACCGGAGTATACAGGGTGAGCATGCAAACTCCTTCCAGGAAGGTCACCGGTGAGCCTTGAAAGGCCTAGTGACTTTTTCTAGGATCCTCTGAGAGTTTAGCTATTCTTTCCTCAACTTTTGTCAATGAGAGAACAACTTATTTGTTATTTTCTAAAGTATATTCATGTGACGCGATCTTGTGCTCTGTTCTCCGCAGCAATTTCTCTAGCTTTCGACAATAAAATGAGGACTGAAAAGTGTAGCATATTTTCACTTAAATGGTGTGTTATTTGTCTTTCACACATATCCATATCTATTTCATACAATACAAAGTAACTTCAAAATGTTCAATTTTTATATAAATGTCTTAACACAAACCAAAAAGTAAAGATCTGAACTTTGAAATTTGTTTTCATGTTATATACTTCATCAAATTCCCCTTATTTTTATTATTTTATGATGCATTTTATTTTGCTTTACATGTTTGTGTTTATTTAATACTGACATGAAATGTGTTTCTTTGTTCTGTGATCATTTGGGTAACATAAACATCATATTTAGCACCTTTTTCCTCACTGAGGAATTAGCAACAGTGATAGTATGAGAACAGGCTGATTCTGCGGTCTGGGTATCTTTTATAATTACAGCACATTGGGACATTTGCTCAGGGGGTCTTGCTTAACAGTCAAAATGTGAAGTGCACAGAGCTACGAATGGCATGAACGGAAGAGTAGCGCCAAATGCTTTTGACTACAACAGGGTCCTTCATTAAAAATGTAAAGCTGCAGCATAGACGTGCTTGGAGAGGTTTTCTTGTGGGCTGTTTTCTAAATCCTTCATGATAGCATAACATGTTTTATTTAGCCTGATTTCGACAGCTATTTAGCTTTCTTTGCTATTACTTTGACAGTTCACCTTGGAGCAATAAACATGTCTTAACCATAGCAAAAAAAAAGTACTTTACATGCAAACAAGACTCAGAAGTTGTTTCTTTTCCTGTGCTTCTTGGTTTGTTTGTAGCATTAGACATTGTTGCACACAGCATTCTGCAGGCCACAGTTTGTGCAAATGAACAATGCTCCAAATCCTCCCCTTTTGCATCTCAGGTTTATCAGGGGTCCATTGTTGGACTGATATTCTTTTTTTATGTAGAAGTTTCACTGCTAATGCTGCTCTTTATATTTCCACTGAACCAACCTCCCCCGTCATCCTTTCATCATTACCTCTCTGTGTTACTGAGCTCAATAGCTGGTTCACCAATACCTTTTTGAAAAATAAATAATGCATACATTTAAATAGTTTTACTAGGCTCTAAATCATTTCTTGCAGAAACCTCTTCAGCGAGATATTCAAACTTTACTTAACATGTCTCATAATGTCAAAAGCTTGATGTTTTATTTGGCAATTTGCTTTCATTTTCAGGATTCAGGGGTTGCTGTCCTTTCTGGCAGTAGATGCCCAGCTAGCCGTCCAAGTATGACATCAACGTATAGACAGCCAGTGATGCTAAATCTAGCTATGCATGGAATATGCAAGTGCTACCTGGAGGAGCATCTGAGAAAAGTCAGGGCATCCGTGTGGTACTGGAGATGAGTGAAGGGCTGCTAAGTCATTATATCACTTGTAACAACTTCTTTACATCCTACCAACTTGGAGAAGAACTTCAGAAGAGAAAGCTGACTTTTAAAAATTTGCAAGTCAGCTTTTTCACAGTGTTTGTGAAGAAGGATAAACAAAAATGGTTTGCATTGTATTACAGTTGTTAAAATGTTTATCTAAAGGAAAAACAAAGTTGCTGTTGTTTTAACCCAGTTTTGACCATTCTGAGTGGATTTACATAGTACGGGTCAAAATGGCTCAACTTTTTTAACATAATATGACGGTTAAGGCAGCGTCAGTTTTTTTGTACAGTTAAAAACAATAATATTTTTTACAGTATATTACTAAATAACAGTTGTATGGTGTTGTAAACAGTATCCTACCACTAAATAACAGCTTCATGCTGTTGCTAATAAAACAGTATCATACTGCAAAAAAACAAAAACATTTTTTGCTGTTGCAAATAAAAAATGTTGATAACAGTAACCAACTGTATTTTAATAGCGCCATGGTGGCAAACACAGTTGATAGTTGAATACCATTTTCTGGACACGTCATCCGTTACCGCTGCTCTCTGTGCTGGGCCCATCCTCATCCACAATGTTAAAAAAAAAATAATAAATCCCAGTGGATGCAGTTCCATCTGATTTACAGAATACCAGAACAGATCTAGACACATTAAACTAATGGTTAGTTCACATTTCGCCTAAAATCAACAGCATTTGTGTAACTATGGACTACAGACTTACTTTCAAGTGGAATTTCATGTGCATGAACAAGAAGATGCTCAGAGTAAGTGAACTCTATTCAGATAACATTTGGTCCCTCTCTGAATACTGATAAAATGTGGATCTGTGTGTTTTCCCCTGCTGTGAGTTTCCTTCTGGAAAGTGGTTGCTGGAACTGGGAGGCTAGCAGACCACTACCTCTGCTGCTAGTTATGGTTAACTAAACTCAGTGAAAAGAGTAAATTTTACTCTAAGGATTTAGGGAAGGATGGGCTTGGAGATGGTAGATGGACCAACAGAGTTGGAAAGTGAAAGGGATATATACATCACAATTTGCTGATTCTGTTTTCTTTTAGTTTGGTTCTGTATACAGTTCATCAGAAAAACACATCTGTGTCTTCTGATTGGTGAGTTAGGCAACCTCATCGTTGACCTCTTTAGGCAACCCAGTAGTGTGCTCATCTCTCATGACATGATCTGTGTCTCTCTGGTTATTATGTCCTCGCATGCTCTCAGCTCTCTCTTCCATTGATCACTTGTCTTTCTGAAGTGTCTACACCTTTATGCAGGCACCACTCTTTCTTGAAGCAATCATTTGGATGACACCACATTCAGTGTCATTCATTTACAGATTTTATACCCTCTCTTTTTATAAATGTGAATAATAAGCTTTCAGCGATTCTATTCATCTCAAAAGAGTGCTATCTTTACCCGGAGGCAAAGAGTAGCGCTGCATAGTTGCTTTCAATGGGGCTGTGTCCTTCTTCTTTCACTGCTGCCTCGGGAGAACAGATGAAGTCCACTTATTTGAGGCTGATATTTTTCTCAGACTAACTGCTCTGCCCTCCGCTCCTTTGAGAGTAGAGGAGAAACTCTCCTATTGTTTGATTTGGGCGCTCTCTCTCTCTCTTTCTGCCCTGGGTAAATGTGCTGAGTGATCTTTGTAAATGCAGACTATGAGGACCCATCTTTCAAGGCCATGCCATTGTCACTCGATTCATTTTCCTCTGTCATTAGAGCCTTCCTTTTGCTTAATTGCATGAAGGTCAGTGACAATGGTGTGACGGTGAATTCGGAACCACATCTGATGCTGTTGATTTCATAGCAGTCTTTCCTCATCACGTGGCTTCCAGGCAATTACAAAGCATGCTATTTATTAATTTCATGGATCACAGAGCTTCAGACTCTGTAAATAGCCGAGGGTAAATGTTAAATCCCTCACAAGCTTAGTGGTCACTACTCAATTTTTTTGAAGATCTTCATCTCATAAAATGAATATAATTAACCTTCTTCTTGTGTTCCTTTCTTCCTTTCTGTTATCATCTCTCATGTTTTGACACATGTATTAAATAGGCTTTAAATGAACTAAAACAATAAGCTATTGGGGTGGGCCTCTGGAGCTTTTTTTGTCTGTACACCCCTCAGTAAAATGAATCTCAAAAGAGTGAAGGAAACTCACATGTCTGGAAATGCTAAAGTTTAAAACTACACAACTTGAGATGGACCACTCATGATCAGGAAGGGAGCTGACACTGTACTGATTTTAGTTTGATATTGTCTACTAGTGATATTTATCACTAATTATATTGTTTAGCTTCATTTTTAAATGTATAATGTCTGCAGATGCCTCCATCCCCCAAGATGCTCCGTCCCATCTCAGAGCGGCAAAAAATCTCCCACAAGGACTTTCTCCTTCACAGTTCCTGGCTGGTGGAATTCTCTTGCAGTCCCAGTCCGGAAACCAGAGGACCTTTAAAAAGCAAGTAAAAACGCTACTCTTTCAAGAGCACTTTACTAACTTAACTAATAAGTAAATGAATAAAACCTTTTGAAGCATTGAACTTATTTTCTGTATCAACTGAAACATGTTTTATGTAAGGTTGTTCCGATTCCGATACCAGTATCGGAAATGCTGCCGATACCACAAAAAAATCTGGCATCGGTATCGGCGAGTATTTGAGTCCACGTACCGATCCGATACCATTTTCATTAACATAATAATATTTTTCATGTAAACTAAAGGACGTGCGAACTATCAGGTTCACTACTGACATCTGGAGCTGCGACTCGACCCCACTGTCTTTACTGAGTTTGACAGAACACTGGGTGGACACAGTGACGCTGTCATCTTTTACTCTTCAAAGTGCAGTGCTGCAGGCTAACGAGTCTCACGGCTCACACACCGGCAAGTCTATAGCTGAATCAGTCGAGGGTATGCTTGTGAATGTGAAGTGGAATATTTCTTAATCCCGTGTTCATGTTATTTTGCACGACAACACAAGCAACATGAAAAAAGCCATGAAAAAAATAGATTAGCTACTCCACCTCGTCTGTAGCGGAAGTGATTCCCTCAGTTACAGTTCTAAAACGGCTACTTGCTCCGGAGAGCCAGGAGGACACTGGTATAAAAACAATAAAAACCACCCTTCTTGAGGCCGTCAAGAAACGATTCGCAACCATCGAGGAAGAGCCCTTGTAAGCAGTGGTAACTTGGATCACGTTTCAAAGATAGGGTATGTCTATTAAATTTTTTTTTCATGACCATATAGATTATTGTCATTGCCATATTGAGTATATCTGAAGCACAGCATAAAATAATTCTGTCAATTAATACAGGGCTAGTAGTATCTACAGCTGTATATACAGATACACACCCAGGTATCGGATTAGTACTCGGTATCGGCCCATATCCTGAGCCCAAGTATCGGGATCGGTATCGGGAGGGGAAAAATGGTATCTGAACATCTCTACTTTTATGTGCATGTCTTATGGTTAATCTGACCCTGAAACAAACTGCTCATGTTTACTCCTGAATTGTAAGTCGCTTTTGGTAAAAGCATCTGCTGAATAGATGAATGTGAATGTAAATTATAAACACATGTTCACAAGTTTTCTTTTACTATATTTTACCTAAATGTCTCCGTGAGTAAATATAACCTGGTCATATCAGATTACCATAACAGAAACTTGATTTTTGGAGTTTCTTTCATCATTTCAGTCTCAAAAACCCTGAACTGGAAATCACCAAGCGTCAACCAAACCCATCAAAACAGAACACACTGTACCCTGATTGGTGGCTCGTGCGTGCTTGACCAATTACGTTCCCTTTCAGTCAAAACGCAGACGTATGTCGATGTTTTGACTATGTGAATTTCCCTTCCATTGGAGGGTGGTACTGAATTACAATGGGCAAATTAATTTTGAGTGTAGGTGAAAGCAATCAACTGCTCTATAAGAGCAGGGCTAACTCTAAGCTCATTCTACTTTCTTCCTCTGAGCGAACGGTAGTTCCCTCTATATCCCTCGCGTCATCCCCACGCATCAAATGTGCATCCCATCTAGTCTGCGGGTGAATCATGTTGACGATCTGCTATCCATTGCAGCGTCAGAAGGGGTGCTGCCTTCTGTTTCTTTGCTTTCGGATCTGCCTCCCTCCAGGGTTGCAGTAGAATCTAAGCCAGAAATCACGAGGACGCTCTCTAAGGCCACGGCAGCGATTGGTTTAGAGGTGCCTTCGCCCTCTGAATCAGCTCCATTGCGGCTGGATGATTGGTTCTTTGGCAAGAGCCAGGACTCGGTTCCCCCTGCTCCGCTGGTTCCTTTCTTCCCGGAGCTGCATGAAAAGCTTACTAAATTCTGGCAGGCTCCCCTGTCTGCAAGGGTTAGAAGCTTCTCCCCCTTCGCCACTCTGGCGCATGCAACATCTAAGGGATACTTGGGGATTCCACGAATTGAGCATGGTGCATCTGTGCCCTGACAACGCTGCCGCTTAGCAGTTCAAGGGGTTCCCATAGTCTGAGGTGCTGTGAAGTAAGTGTGTTAGGCTCCTCTGAAGAAGTAGAATGAGTGTAGGGATAGTCCTCCTCTTATAGAGCGATTGATTGCTTTCACCTACACTCACAAATTAATTTGCTTGTTGTAATTCGGTACTACCCTCCCATGAAAGGGGAGTTCCCAAAGTCAAAACATCGACATTTGTCTATATTCCCTCCTTCAGGGAATGAGGGTTACGAAGGTAACCTAGACGTTTTTTTTTATAAATAAAAAAAGACAGACTGATTTGACTTTGAAATGTAGTGAAATAAAAGTAAAAAGTCTCCCAAATTAAAATATTTAAGTTAAGTACAGATACTTGCAAAAGCTACTTAATTAGAATAATAAATTATGTTACTTATTTACTGTCCACCATTGTGTTAAACCAGGTGTGTCAAACTTATTTGAGCTATCGGGCAGAATGGTGTACAATTTGAGCTTCTGGGGGCCGGACCAGACAAATCATCTACAATAATCAATGATTGCCTTAATTGATTAATTCCTTAAATACATTCTATTATTCCTATTAATAGTTTGTATTTTTTCAGCAAAGAACCACATTCTGAAAGTAAACCATTTTGATAAACAAACAATTCCATAAAAAAAATGTTTTGAAAAACAGTCAAATTAAAAAACTAAAATTCTCAATGTATAATGTATAGAAGTCAGTAACAACCCTTTACTTCATATTGAAACTCTCCACAATGAGCTCCCAGTTTAAGTACTTAGACTTCAGGCTCAGAAAGTTTCCACTTTAAAAAAACGACAAACTTTTGGCAGCACAACAGCGATGTTACCGGTCTTGACTTCTGCAGAACAAATCATCGTTTCAGAGCCCGATGTGTATAGAGATGACCAACGCCCAAGCTGCTCACTGCACCTATTCTTCCATGAGAAAAAATAGACTCATCATATTAACACACTGCTGCGAGGCAGAGACACGCAAAGCTAAATGCTTGGTTAAAAACTATTTATCAGCAAAGCAGTTAATTCACAATTTATTATTAAAAATGTAGCATTCCTTAAAATTTGTAATACGTTTGCAATCCTATTCACACTGAACTCCCTCCTGTCTCTATATATCTCTCTTTCTAGCTCTCTCTCCAAAATCATCCAGCGGGCCTGATTGGACGGCTTGGCGGGCCGGTTGTGCCTGTGGCCCGTATGTTTGACACCCGTTTTAGACTATGCAGCTGAGAATAATGTGCTGGTAAAGCCATATAAACATAATCAAAGCATTTTTGGCAAACCGATATGTACTTCCCTCAAGGTTTGTTTTCATCAAAAATAACTTGACAAGAAAACCATGAAATAATTTTCTGTTAATTAACCAGAATCTGCAATTGTCATCAAATTTGTCTAATATACAAGTAATTCTTGTTTAATGTGCATCTCGGGAGATAAATGATATGAGGAGAGATATACAGATTAATTAAAGCAAAAACATGAACACTGTTATTAAGGAAAAGAGAGACTACAAAATCCAGCAATTCAGAGTATCTTTAGATTAAGTCTTTATTGGTGTATCCCATGAATGATGCGAGTTTGATTAGGGAATAACCTCTAATTCAAGATGTAGCAAATATTGACAGCAACAGCATATAAATGTCCCTGAATGAAAAGAATGAATTCAGAGGTAGCAGTTCACAAAAGAACCCAACAGCAGTTGTTAAGAGTCATCTCTCAGCCAGCGTTATTAAAAATTCTAGACAATGGAGAAGGTCCAGAGGGTGATAAAAACACTGCTTGCTAGGATAAATGGGCAGAGGAAGATGATGAGTGTGGACAGGTGGAGGAGATCAGGAGTGAACTGACAATTGATTTCTTTCTTGAAGACAAATTGAGCTGCAGTGAGTTTTTAGAGGTCTGACCGCACAAGAAGAAAGTCTGGCAAGAAAAAGAAAGTTCATGAATGCTCTGTTATGAAGGGTCTAATGTTTCTCGTGATCAAGAAATCTAATCAGTGCAGTCCTTGAAAAGCAGCTGTTTGTGTAAATTCACACCAGGGCTGCGTTCCACTTGTGCCTAACTCCTAGCTCTTGAAACTGAGTGCTAAGGGGAAGGGCTAAAACATACGCCTATGAACCGGACATGCCTCAGACTGTATATGTCTTATGAAAGCATACATGTCCTTTAAAAAAATTTGCATATTGTGATAAAGTTCATTATTTTCTGTAATATACTGAATTAGACTTTGTATATATTTATAGCTGTATGCCAAAATCATCAATTTTAAAACAATAAAAGGCTGGAACTACTTCAGTTGTGTGTAAATGAATCTGAAATATATGAAAGTCTAATGTTTATCACTACATTACAGAAAATCCCAATTGCTAATTTTTGAGAAGGACCTGTATTTTGTAATGGACATGTTATTAGGTGCATCGTTCTTACAAAACTCGATATTTTGTGATTTAAAATACTTTTGTTCACATCTAACATAAAATGTAAAACTTTTTATTATGACAAAATAACGTGCATTTGTGTGTCTCTTTGGTCTCGCTTGCAGTTATCCTTAGTTAACTAAACTGAGCATCAAAAGTGTCTGAGGTTTCTACTGGGAAATCCATCTTTTTGTTTCAAGTGTGGGTTGGACCTTTACTATTCATGGAGGGGTGCACACTCCTTCACTCAAAAGAGAACCGCATGGGACATCACTTCACATGAACACGCAAAATGTTCGGAAAAGGGGCAAGAGAGTGAAATGGAAAGCAGCCGAGGGCTCCTGACTGAACCCTGTTCTAAGCCACCACCATTTCACATGCACTTCATCGCAAAGCTGAGCTGATGCAATTGCCCAGCATCCATCTGTCCAAAGAGGAGAGGCAATGATGCATCAACAACCACCTCTGTCTCTACTGTGCCAAGCCTGGTCACTTTGGCTCCACCTGCCCATAAAAGCCAATGGTCACTGGAAGACCGGGGTTGAGTGCGCCTTTGTTACAGCCACCCTGCGTTACGCTGGCTGAACTCTCGACTGCTCTGCCCTGCTGGACTCTGGAGCCGAGGGGAATCGCTGTGGACGGGAGCATCCTGTATAGCACAAAGTTATCTACTGAATTGGTGAGTGTCTGGCAACCACCAAGAAGTACTTGAATTTTTAAATCTTCTCTCTTTTCACTCATACATCTCTTTTCACCTCCAGATTCACCTGTTTCTTTTCTCTTAAAATGCACCCCTGAGGCCATTGATTGTCCAGTTGTTGCTGGCTGGAGCTAGCTTCTTGTTTGTCATCGGGATGAAATAACGACAAATAATGTTATCCTATAACCCTGGGGATAAGCTTCTCCATGGTGCCGTAATTTTCACAAAATTGGATCACTGCAATGCCTACCATTTGATCCGTATCTGTGACGGTGATTAATGGAAAACCACCTTAAACAATCCCCTAGGTCAATCTAGACATCATACCCCCCCTCCCTTTATCTCCCCACCCATGTCCGGCAATTAAGTCTAGTCCTCCAATGGTTGCTAAAGAACCACCTGTTTGCCAAGGTGGAGAAGTGTGTTTTCAAACCGCTTCCGTTCCACTTTTGGGTCACGTATGCCCATAAATCAGATGCTTACCTGTAGCAACTGCTGTCACAGTCAAGACACCCATTCGTCACTGGCCACCTGCAAGCTTCCGCTTCAGCACCCATGTCGGAAACTGGCCCCCAAATTCATCTGGCCATTTTCTGTCACTAAGGTCCTGTCGCTGTCGCCCCATACACGTGTCCCCCCAAGCTGCGGTGGATTGACTCTTACTCCGGATCCCTCTGGATATTGGGTGGTTAACGGAAATGGGAGGCTCCTTACTCCGGATCCCTCTGGATATTGGGTGGTTAACGGAAATGGGAGGCTCTCCACAGCCTGGAAGCTCCAGACTTCTAGTTCCATTGCTCTGCTACCTCACAGAGAGACCAGCGAAGAATAAAGTGAGCCTTGTGGCTTCTTTGCCCTTTGAGTCAATAAAAACACTGTCTGTGAACTTTGGGTCCCTCGCCCCTAACAGTTTTATAAGCACAAGTTTGTTGAATGGTGTCACAGTGGGTAGCACTGTGGCCTTCCAGTTAGAAGGTTGTCGGTTCGAGGCTCACTGGTGACTTTCCTGGAATGAGAACGAGTCTCCCCGTGCTTTCGTGGGTTTCCTCGGGTACTACGGTTTCCCCAACAATCCCAAAAACATGCGGTTAGGTTATAATCCGAATAATTCGAATTCGAATTCGAATAATCCGAATTCCCCTTAGATGTGAATGTTTCTCTGCGATGGACTGGCGACCTGTCCAGGGTGAATCCCTGCCTTTCACTCAATGTGCGCAGGAGATAGGCTCTGTCTCATCTATGTCACAGGATACCATCAAACTTTTACCGCTGTACCATTGAGAGCATCCTCACAAACTGCATCTCAGAGTGGTACAGCATTGGACCTTAAAGCCCTTCAGAGGGTGGTGAAACCCGCCCAAAGAATCATTGGCATTCAGCTTCCCACCTTGGGGGACATTTACAAAAAAACAGTGTCTGCAAAATTGAAGGAGCATAATCAAAGATCCCACTCACCCCAACCATGGACTATTCACACTTCTCCCATAGGGCAGATGCTAACACGGCCTTAAAGCTAGCACAAACAGATTGAAAAATAGCTTCTTTCCCTTAGCCATTTCTTCACTAAACATCTGATTATACGGTGTTACACACTTGCATTGCCTCTTTCTACACATTGCACTATTTTATTTTATTTCATCCTCATGTATCTTTGCAGCATTAATTACTGTCTACCATTTGCACTAATGTATATTTCCTTCATATCTGTTCTGTACTATACAAGCACTCATATGTACGGTATATATCCTGTTGCACAGCTGTATCATACTACTGTAATCATAATTTATATATACCAAATTATACATATCATTATCTATTCATATTTATTCATACTACAATGTTCTGTACACTACTCACTTGTAATTTATCAATATCATACCTGTATAATATTTATTGTAAGTAGGCCACTTATGCACTCAGATGCTATCTGCATTTCATTAGCTCTGTACATGTACCTACAGGTAATTACAGATAATAAAGGAACTTTACCGTGTATTTCAGGTTGATTTGTTCATCTAGTGTCGTGGAAATCTGAAAGAAACTCTCAAGGCAGAGAATAAAAAACAGCTAAGTGATTTTATTTAATTCTATAATTAAAGTTTATTCAATTAATCTTACCATCTTCTTGATCCAGGGAGATATAAAAGTGTGCAGAGAATAGTTCTACTCTTCTAAGTGTTTTTGTGAGGTGAGGTGTTGTGAAACTTTAAAAAGTCACAACAAGCATCCAAATGAATAATGAAAATTCTTGAAGACTACAGGCTGTATTCAGCTAATACTACCTCCCTCACTAGCACAACATCCAGTTACCACCCATTGCCATCAAGGACTCCTTAGCTTACAAGTCTCCACATAATTGCCTGGTGAGATAATCTATCTCGGGTGAATGTTGATGCCCGATCAGCAGGGACAGACAGCAACTCCTTGTTGTAGCGATGGGAAGTTCGTATCATTTTACGGATTCGATTGTCTGTCTTCTTTAAGTTTAAATCTCCTTTTGTTCGACACAAAATTACTTCTCTCTGATGTTAACGTGTGCAGTCCGTGCACTCAGTCCGGACTGGATTCGTTCTTTTAGCGAGTCCGGGTCCTTTCAGTGTTTTCTCTTTCCGGCTCATGCTGCATTGGTTAACATTACGGAGTGGCCATGAGCTGCAACCCAAAAAGATTAGTTCTTTTTACGAGTCTCCGGGTCCTTTTCTCTTTCCGGCTCATAATTTGCTCATCATTTGAAATACCTAGAGGAGAAACGAAATTAATCCGTTCCAGGGTGACGTTCGGATCTCGAACATTTTGTATCTCGAAGCAAGTTTTACATGTAAAACGCCTAATCCGTGCAATGGCTCTCAGTAACTGCAGTATAAGTTGATAAAAAAAATGGAAAACCAGAGAAAAATCAAGTAACGTTTCTTCAATCCTTAAATCTACACATTGTTAATGTAATAAATGACAATAAAACAGAATAAAACACAAGCAAAATATGTAATATGTACACAAATGTGAAACCTTACCTTGAGAGTGAAGCGATGTGTCGGAGGAGGAGGAACTGATGCAGAAAACATTACAGCACCACGTATGAAAGTATGTCACGAATTACTGACACCAACGTGGTTTCATGTATCAACTCAAATTTTTCTTCGCATCTCGAAGCAAAAAATTTCCCCGCAAGACCTTTCGTATTTCGAACATTTCGTAACTCGAAGCATTCGTATCTCGGGGTACCACTGTGTATATATATTCATATTTATATTCAAAACTAGGTTGAAATCTTTAAAGAGAATTTTTCATGTTCTATTTATTTTATTTCAGCCCTCCATTTTCAAACAAGATATTATTTATGCCAGAAAATATTGGGATCTTAAAAAATATAGTCTTTAAAAAGTAATAAAATAGATTTATTTTTATGAGTGTAATTAAATGTTTTCTTTATATATGTACAATCACAAAAAGTGCTTTCATTTGTTTAAGGTACATAAAATATAATTTCATTGCTACAAACTAAATGTTTATTCCAAACATTTGCACATTTATTTTAAAGGAAATCACGAGAGTTCGAAACAAGGCTTTAATGAAACCATCAGCTGGGCTCTAGAGAAACCCTTTAATATATTCGTCCAGTGCTTCCAGGCAGAGCAGGACCTCCAAAGAGACTCCTCTTCTCCTCACAACCTTCAGTAATGGACCTCCATTCATCAGTGAAGAGCACAGCCATAAACTCCTCCACCAAACAGTTCCAGACTGCAGTCCCAGCATCCAAGACGATCTCGGAGACTGAGGAAATACCAGCAATGAAGCTGCTGATGATGACCAGGCTGGAGTCTCCACCATCAATCTGAAAGGAGAGAAGACAGACATTTAGTTAAAGAACTAAAGAACCGGAGAGCCTTGAACCGACAACCTTTTAACTGGAAGGCCACAGTGCTACCCACTGCACCACCGTGCCGCAATTATAGTGAACTTAAGTTCATCGCTTGCACTGCAGCAAAAACTTTACAAACTTTTTTGTGATTGATTTTCAACTTTATCTGATGGCTTTCCAAAATCTGGAAGAAAAGCTGTCTGTGCCAGAGTGGAAGGGTGTTACTTGTACCATTTGCATAGTAATTAATTACACCTTGTCAAACAGTGAGTCAGAATTGTTTGAAAACAATCCAAATAAAATTAGGCTAATAAAGATAAAACCATCAGCCAAAGAATTCCTGGACCTAATTCTCAGTCTAGAGACAATCTGCTTCTGCCGCTTACATTCCAATTACAGCAGACAACCTTGCAGGGTTACAACATTGTTTTGGAAAACTGGCACAGAATTATTTCTAGCTGATAGAAAAAGAGATATTGAAATAGGATTCATTTTAATTGTTGCTGAATTTGTTTATAACAATTGTCATTTGCTTTAATCTCAACTTGTTTTTTATGGATTAATTTTTTGGGAGACCAGCACAGGAAGGAGCCGATGACAGCCATCTATTTTTGTAAAGCTATTACAGGGTTCAGTTTTAATATGGGACTGTGGATTGCAGTTATTTTGGTTGTTTATTTTACTGCTGACAGGATCCTTGTTTCTCTACTCTCTTTGAGACAAAATGCTTTGCTGTGTTTATGGTTGGAGGACCAATGAACTTTACGAGACTAGTTCTCTGTCCTCCTGAAATAATATGTTTGTTTATCTCTGGGGTGAATTTATTTTGGTGATTCATTGCTTTGCACGTCTGCAAGGCCTAAAGGATTCGATTTTCTTTTTTTTTATTCTTCGTTTAGACTGAAGCTTTTCTGAAGAGATAAACATCTCCAGCTGAGGTCCTCAGTGAAATGACATTATGAGATAAGAAAATAATGTCATCTTAAACTCCACAGATCCCCTCACTCCACAGATAATCTCTTTAAAGTGATTAAACATTTCTCTGAAAATAATAAAGTTACGTTTGTTTCAGTGAAATAAAAAAAAAGTAAACTGGCTTGAAAGCATGTTTAAATATTATTAAATATACTGCTATAAAAAGCTCATTCATGCACCTCTAGAGTTGTCAGATCTACAGTTCAAGCACCCTGACTCCCCTGACAGCTCTTTGTTACCTTGATTCTCTGCATATTTACTGTGTATTTTCTAGGATTCTCCATCACTTCATCAATCATCTATAGTCAAGTGCACTCAGGCTAACCCCCTCTACTCCTGTCTTCTGCTCTGAAGTCATTTTGGGTTCGGGACTCTTGGCATCTCCATCTCCCCTTTGGCAGAACTGGGCTTCTGGTCTTCCAGTTCCTAACAGTTGTAAAACTCTGAGAACTTTCTGTATCCTTCCCCTAAACCATGATGCTCAACAGGCATCGTTTTCAGCTCATCTGAAAATTATTCTCTAGAGTGAAAGGCTACAGACATGATTAATTGTGCATTACGCCATGGTCTGTCTGAATACTCGATTCTGACTGGCTGGCAGGTGTTGATTAATTTTGAATAACTACACAGGTAGCTCCAGGTCAGTTTATTCACTCTGTGTATCAATGCGCAATGCTGCTGGGCTCTAAAACATCGCTTCAGACCCCATTCTATTCATTGATTACCGCCATACATATTAATAATAATTTAAACATTTTTGTGTCGGCCAATGACCATGGCATGAACAGGATAACCAGTGCTCCAACAGGATAACCAATAATAATGCATGGCTGAGCATTGATTTTTCCCTTACTTATGAGTTGAAATATTGTATTTATGAGAGATTTGTAGCAGCACCAGCATCAAATTTTAAATATTTTCTCTTTGTTGTTTAGATGCAGGCATTGTATGGTATAATTTCATAAAACCGTGAAAGGATTAATTGTCACAACATTATTCTTTCAACATTTTTGGGCCTTGTACCAAATCTCCACTTTGTGATCAGTGACGAGGAATGCTGAGCATGAAAGTTATGGAGCAGATTATAAATGCAGCTCATCTGTTCTGCATGATCTATTTCTACTAATCATAAAAGTTTATAACTGGAGAACCAGTTGATTTGATATAACCTAAACTTCATTAAAAATGACATTGACTAATAATCTCTTAGTGTGTGCGTGCGCGGGTGTGTGTGTGTCCACATTGATCTAATACTTTATTAAGGCTTGTCACAGTCCTTGCACAACCCTTTCTGACTGTGTCATTGCATGAAAGGATGACTTACTGTAACTAATAAAGAATAAAGCGTACTCGACTTTGCAGTTGGTATTCAAATAGAAAGCTTTATTCTCTCCAGGTAATCCTCTCAGGTCCACGGAGCAGAGCTTGGAGATTGCTTTAGTGTTGGACTGAAATGGTGGCACTATCTTAATCTGCCTCTTGAAACCTGTGATGCTTTAGCCAAGGGATATTGGAATGTCCACTTTTCATCTCATCTCACGTCTGATGTATAATCAAACGTACAGACTCCCTAGTGTTCAGAGAATTATACAAAATGTTTAAATTTGCATGGAAGAGGCTCTTGCTCTCCAGTGGCTCTCCTTACATCAGATTCATCTTGGGATTACATGTCACACGATCATACCCTTTTTTTCTCTTGACAAAAGAATGAAAATATCTAGAGAAAAAGCTATCTAGAGGGCCAAAATGGAGTGCAATTTCATTGGTTTAATGTGAGTACATTTAGAATAACACATTTTAACTGTAGTTGACCTCTGAAATAAAGTATTTGTCCTCATCACTTTTCAAGCTTCCAGAGAACAAGCTTTTCATAGGATGAATTTATCAAGGCATGCTCCTTTTAACTTGATGAACATAAACGCACATTCAGTCTAAATGAAAGTCTAAAAAAAGCATTTGATCTTGCTCAGAAAGTATTTAGACCCCTAACTTATTTATATTACTGCAATTTCAGTTAATTTTCCCCCATTAATGTAACGGCCATTATTCACAAATATTGTTCACATTTTTGCAGATTTAGAAAAAAAAACTGAAATATAAGATATATTCTGTCTCCCATCTCCCAACTGCATCAGACTCTCTTTTGCCCTGCATTGTGAGCTGTAAGGTTTTATTTAAACAGGTGTGTGGCCTTCCTTATCAAGTACAATCAGTGTAATCAAACACAGTTAATACATGAGTGGCATGAAAACTGAAGGCGTCATACTGAGGAATAGTTTTTTTAGAACACTGAGAAGAGAAGAGAACAGCGCAGCATGCAGCCTGCTCTCTCTCTGTTCTCTCCCTCAGTCACTCAGGTTTGCTGTTTTTTTTCCGTTAACTTTTAGGGTTTTTTCAGCTTCAGGTTTGTTTTTTATTTTGGTTTGCTTGTATAGTACTTACTTTTTAATTTGGTAAATGTGGGATTTGTTCAGACGTGGTGCTTGGTAAAAGCGACTCGCATCTCTGCCTGTTGGAGATTTTTTTTTCTTTTGTAAACTGTCAACTGGCTATGACCAGTTATTTTTACTTCACGCACTGAGTGTCTGACACTGTGTCGCCCTTAAGGCATTTATGTTGCCCTTAAGCCATTTGTTTATGTTGTAATTGTTAATTGCTAAATGTATGTGTTTAAATTACACAATAAATATCATTTCATAGTTAAAAATAATTTAAAAGTATGGGCTATCTGAGCGTCAATGCAGAGACATGATAGCATCGCCATCTGTTGCCATCCACCCTGATAACATCTAAAAGGCAATGCCGTAAGTTTGTATGTTCGTTATCTGACTGTGTGGTGCTGTATTTTGTTACTCTTTTGTTAAAAATGATACCGTTTATTTCGTATGTATGCATTTTGTTCTATGTTTGCATTGCTTTGCGGTGACACAATACTATGTGTGTTTCTCATAGTTTTCACCATCCAGTAAAGAAAAATTACTGTCTACACGTCCACTCGAGGTTTCTTTTGCTGGTGGTTTAGCTCGTGTTCCTGAAAACACTATAGACACTTTCTTTCTGTATTCCATAAATAAATGAAAAAGGAAGTAGTGGTATTACAAAATAATTAGTTACATACGCACACATACCTGGTGTGGAAATATAAAAAAAGAACCAAAAAAAAAAAATTATAATAAAATAAAAATAACACTGCTCAAGGTTAAAAAAAAATTATGTTGAAATGAAAACTCTTGTTCATTACATTTTTCTTCATAATAGCAACCGCATGTGATGTATTCATTGTTGCAAAACTTGTTCTGTATATATATTGATCTGAAGCTCAATGCTGATGCTGTCATGGAAATAGTTTTCTAATCAGCAACAAATAGAACAATTTCTGATTAACCCAAATCAATTGCATGCTTAAAATAACATACTGGTTAAAGCCCCGCCCATTAAAAGACAACATGACCCACTTCCAGGTTAAATCTCACCCACTTTCAGGTTATGGAACACAATTTTCTTGGGGTTGGTTCGGTTAACTAAAATGGTTAATGTGACCAATCTACTGTTTTTACTAAAATGGAATTCATTTTAAAAGACCACAGGTATTTTTAAGCTGGCAGGAGTTGGATGGGAGTGGGAGTAATTTTGAGTGGGAGTGGGATGGGACCAGGAGTCAGTTCTACAGGAGTGGGACAGGTCAGGATTTATTTTTTTACTCTGGTCCAGGATTGGGATGGGACGGGATTTTTTTCTCTGGGAGTGGGATGGGACAGGAGTGAAAATTGCTCTACTCTAAAGGTAGGACACACAACTTTCATAGTATCTTCAACCACCTCTGCATCAGCTATTCCTGTAGGTAGAACCTTTGAGAAAGAAAGAGAGATAGATTTTTGCTTTCACATTTAGATGAAGGTGTTATGTTAAATTGATTGGTAACTGAATAGTTGATTGAATTGTACAATATTTCAGGTTTTTAATATAGCTGCTCAATGCAACATCAGTTCCAAAATTTACATCTGTTGAGAATTACTCTTAAACTTCAAATAAAATTTCTCACTTATAAATCCTGTTCTATTTCAGACAGGGGGTGAAACTTATTTTGCTGGTATCTCTACCGATAAAATAGAGATTGAAATCTCTTCTGTTTCTGATATCCATAAACAATTCATATACAAGCACCCCCACATGCCTTTTAAAGATAAATAATCACATAAAGAAGAAACATTTATGAAAATTTGTTTTAAGTCAGGGTGGCTCAGTGAGTAGCACTGTGGCCTTCCAGTTTGAATGTTGCTGGTTCGAAGCTCGCTGGTGACCCTCCTGGAAGGAGTTTGCATGTTCCCCCTGTGCTTGCATGGGTTTCCTCAAGATACTCCAGTTTCCCCACACAACTCACGTGGTTAGGTTAATTGAATAATCTAAATTCCCCTTAGGTGTGAATGTGTGAGTGAATGTTGCCCTGTGATGGACTGGTGTCCTGTCCAGAGTGTACCCCCATCTCTTTCCTGATGTTTGCTGGAAATAGGCACCGGTAGCCCCCAATGACCCCAAAAAAGTGATAAGCTGGTTGGAAAATGAATGAATGTTTAAAATCAGCTTTCTTAGACATGAGAGTGATCTTAAGGATTGGTTCAATGAAGAGACTAAAACAGATTCCAAATAGGTTGGGGATGTTTTGCAGAATGCATCAGAACATGTGTCTATCAATATTTAATGATTCAATTTGTATCACCGATGCAATAAATAGTTTCCACCCTCACTGCTTAGTTTTAGCAACTCGTTTCAAAGCTTCTTTAAAATGAAAATGGTTTCCATCATTTATTTATTCAAAGCAGCACATGCATGTTTATTCCAGACCAAAGCGTTTCTGTTTATGGTCTAGAGATCCCATAAATTCAGTGCCCTTGCAAGGTGAATGAAGTCCCTCTGGAGTTGTTGACCTGTAAGGCTTTTCTTTTGCCCCCTGCTGTTGTCGCAGGCAGAGGCAATTGCATTTTAAGATGTGCTTTACATTACAAAGGAGAAATAATATCCATAGCCTGGAGTGTGCTGCTCTCTCGAATACAGCAGCTAGTGCGTGTTCTGCTGAGGGAGTGGACTTTAGAGGCCTGTCCCATTTTAAACAGTCCACTGGATCTGTTCTAAAATCCAAGTGGCTGATGCTGCTGACCAAAGTAGGTCATCATCAGTTTCTGTGCATTTCATTGAATAACTTAATGTGGGAAAAGAAGAATAATTGTCGTAGCTAGTTTGTCTTCCAAGAGATCTATTTTTAGTCCGCATATCTCAAAGGTCTCCTCGAGTGGAGTGTTTTGGTGAGCAGCTAAGAAAGTGATGTCCCACAGGCCCGAGCAGATTTTATCAGTGCCGGAGATAAATGCGAGTCTCTGTCACAGGTTGGTGGTGAGAAGCCTGTTTACTTGAAAGGAAATTTCTGTCAGAGTAAAGGTCAAGTTCTCTCGCTTTTTCCTCTGGTTCCTGGAAGGAAATTGCTTTTTACATTTAGAGGTGCACCAAGGGAGGCGGGAAGATGACACACAGAGCATGTATAAAGTCCAGTCTGGAGTCTTGTGCAAGTGTGAAGATCTCAAATGGTATATAAAGTTAATTAACTTATTTATAATAGTTTAAAAAGTTGTGTAATTTCAAAATGTTAACCCTTTGTAGATAAACTACAAAAAAAAACAATCATTTGTTTCAATAACTCAGTAAGTCAGTCATTTCTAACGAAAGGAAAAGCAGCCTGTCTATTGCATTGCATCCACCAGTTTGTTCATATGCTTGAGCCAGTGGGACATTTCACTGGGGTGAAATTTAATGTGAATGCAGTGCCCCTCCCAGCCACTGGATGGAGACACTTGTTTATAATCTTAGTGTTGTGTACAGTCCAGCTCTTTATTCCAGCCACTCGGATCCATCTTTCCTTGTTGTCCCTTCTTCTTTTCTGGCTTATGGATTTTGTTCTGCCTTCAAAAGCGTGCATCGATGTCCACTAATCTATTTATTGATGTCCCAATAACAATCCTGTACACATGAACAAAAGAGATCATTTAATTGGTTGTCTACAGCGATCATCTTGTAAAAAAAACAACCACAAGAAGTGGCAAAGATGAACTTTGTTCAACTTCCCACATTGGAGCCCGCAAAAAAGCATATTTTTTAACAATAAGGAACATGTAAAAGTGATTTATTAACTCAAAGGGCAGAGTATCCACAAGGCTCAGCCAGAGCTAGTGGACCATGGAGAGCCTCCCAGTTCCAACAACCACTGAGATCCAGAAGGAAAGAGCACTCACTCAAGCAGAGGAAAAACGCAGGTCCACAAACTCCAGACAGAACAAGACTTCAGACTGTAAGGAGAGGTCCATTTAGGCATGGCAGCGATAACTCATTGCAGGTTGGTTAATGGTTAGACAAAGAGAGAAGAGAGAAGGGAGAATAAAATAATGGAAATACCGAATTAATACCGTAAAAATTCCTTTGACAGAAAGTTCAGCTGACTTGCGATATCGAGTCATGTGATGCGTCTTGAGCCACCCGATTGGTGAGGTTAGGTCCGTGAGGTCAGGTTTTTGATCACTCAATATGAAGCAAATGTACATTTGCAGGATGACCATATTGATTTAAAGTAGATAAGAGAGTTGTAATTCAGATGAGTTATAAAGTGAATTTAACACATGATCTCCAATCAAGCAACACCAGCTGAATGAAATGATAAGGGGAGCATATGGGGGAAGGAGAAACAGGACAATGACAAAAA
>SRMA01027378.1:91556-104385 GCA_007224835.1 Danionella cerebrum | reverse complement strand
AAGATGTTGTACTGCTCACTTAAGAGAGTACTGCAAGCTTACTACACCTGCTCTCGTGAAGGTTGAAAAACCTGCTGAATGTGTCTGGTGTAGACCAACCCGCAGCTCGACATATGTCGGCGAGTGAGACTCCCCTAGCCAACATCCACGAAGCAGCGACGCTGCGAGTGGAGTGGGCCCTCAGATGGAGAGGGCAGGAGACATATCACATGCCTCATAAGCAAGGCGAATGGCCTCCACGATCAGTGTACCAGCCGTTGCTTGAAGACAGCGGAACCCTTACGCTGGCCTCTGAAACAAATGAAGAGCTGCTTGGAGCTGTGTAGCTCCCGGGTTCTGTCCAGGTAGACCCGAAGGGCTCTGTGGACACAACAAACCCTGGGTTGGATCTGCCTCCTCCCGGGGCAGAGCTTGCAGGTCACCACTTGGTCCCGGAGGGGGACGGATGGGACCTTGGGGATTAATCCGGGCCTAGGCCTGGTGGAGACTAGGGAGCCGCCAGGGCCGAATTCCAGGCAGGATTCGTCGGCGGACAGTGCCTGGAGATCTCCCAACCTCTTAATTGAGGCCAAAGCAAGCAGGAGTGCGGTCTTCCGTGAGAGGACACGCGGCTCTGCCAAATGCCAGGGCTCAAAGGTGACTTCCGCAGCCCCGAAGGGCGACGGAGAGGTCCCAAGAGGAATGGAGGGTGGTCTAGGAGGCCGGAGGCGCCTAGCCCCCTTGAGAAATCTCACCGTCAGTGCGTGGCTGCCCACTGATTTCCCTTCAACCCGGAGGTGGAAGGCAGAAATAGCGGCGGCGTAGACCTTGCGGGACGATGGGGACAGCCCCGATCGAACCTCTCCTGGAAGAAGGTCAACACGACTCAGATGGGGCATGTCCCGGGGTCTTCCTGGCGGGAAGAGCACCATTTGACGAACCGACCCCACTTGCCAGCGTAGCACACTCAGTGGAGGGGGCTAACGCATGGTATAGGTAGTCACCGCGAGGGGTGGTAGAGGCTCGGGGTCCACCGCGGACAGATATGCCATACAAGTAGGGCCCAGAGGTCTGGCCGCGGGTGCCTGTATCCCCCCCCCCCCCTTGAGTCAGATCTGGACTCAGGGGGATCGGCCAAGGGGGGGCTGAAGAGGGCGAAAAGAGTAGCCCGCGCTCGTCCCCCCCTGACCTTGCACAGAGGTTGTGCTAGGAGGCTTCACTGGGGAAAACGCACATAAGCGTTTGTTCCTGGGCCAGCAGTGAGCCGGCGCATCTGTCCCGAGAGGAGCCAGGGACAGGAATAGGAGCCGGCAATGGGTATTCTCATGGGAGGCAGCAGGTACCTGGGCCTCGCCGAAGATGTCCCAAATCTGCTAAACAGCCTGAGGATGGAGTCGCCAATCTCCTGTCGAGGGGTGGAATCTGGACGGCGGAAACGCGATCCTGTTACACTCCGCAGGGATATGAAGGCTCGAGCGACGGAAGTCGCTCTAACTCCAGAGGAGCAGCTGTTGGGCGAGGTAGTGCAGGAAGCGGGAGCGTACACCGCCCTGGTGGTTGATGTACGCTACAACCGCAGTGCTGTCTGTCCTGACCAGCACGTGCCGATCCCGGAGGATCACTGCTACTAGCTCGAGACGGTTGATGTGCCAGCGAGAAACCAGTCCGTTCCAGGAACCGGACTCTCGGTGGGAACCGCACACGGCGTCCCAACCGGTCTTGGAGGTGACGGTGGTGACCACTACGCGACCGGAGATGCACGCTAGGGGCATTCCGGCTCGCAGGAATTGCACCGATTTCCAGACCTTCAGGTGAGGGAGCGCGTCTGTCACGGACAGACGAAGAGCTCCCCGACGCCATGCCCAAGTTGGAACTCGCGAGAGAAGCCATAGCTGAAGTGGTCGCATATGCAGGAGCCCGAGTGGAATCACTGAGGCTGCCGCTGCCATATGCCCCAGGAGCCTCTGAAGTAACTTCAGTCTGACCACTTGTCAAGAGGACACTGCCGATAAGGCAGCCAGCAAGGCCCGGGCGCGATCTACCGAAGGTGCGCCCGCATGCTCTCGGAGTTCAGCTCCATGCCGAGAAAAAAGATGACTCTCACCGGATGACTCTCTTTTCCCAGTTGACCTTCAGACCCAATCGGTTTAAGTGCTCGAGCACCTTGCCTCGGTGTCGGATCAACTGGTCCCTGGACGAGGCTATGAATAGCCAGTCGTCGAGGTAGTCCAGGATCCGAATGCCTGCCCGGCGGAGCGGGGCAAGAGCGGCCCGGGCAACCTTCGTGAAGGTGCGCGGGGAGAGGGCAAGGCCGAAGGGTAGGACCTTGTACTGGTATGCATGGCCCTCGAAACAGAACCTTAGAAAGGGTCTGTGTCTCGGAACCTCTTCTACCTGAAGTACGCGTCCTTCAGGTCGATTATCGCGAACCAATCTCCAGGACGGATGCACGGTAGAATGCAGCGGACCGTCAACATCCGAAACCGAAACTTGGCCAGGTTTCGGTTCAGATGCCTCAGGTCTAAGATTGGTCGCAGCCCGCCTGATTTTTGGGGACCAGGAAGTAGGGGCTGTAAAACCCACGTTCCATGTCGGCTGGAGGGACCGGTTCGACTGCTCCTTTTGTCAAAAAAGGGCGTCGATCTCCTCTCGCAGGAATGAGGCGTCTGTCCGAGGACAGGAGCGTGCACTACGCCTCGAAACCTGGGGGCTTTCACGAACTGAATCGTGTAGCCCTGCTGGATTGTCCGGACCACCCACTGTGAGACCCCAGGAAGCTTCCGCCAGGCTCCCAGGTAAGCAGACAGGGGTAACAGTCGGGACGTGCCGATGGTCACCAAGGCGGGGCCGCCGCGAGGCGGGTTTGTAGGCGGAATCACCAGGGACGAACCCTGTGAAATGGTCAGATGAGGGAGGGGGAGCTGAGCCCCCGCGCTCTCTGCCATGGCCAGTGGAACACGCGCCCAAGTCGGGGTCTTCATCGGAGACCGAGGAAGATAAACCCCAGACCGCAGGGCATGCCACTATTCTCGGGAAGTGAATGAGATCTGTTTTTGACACAAAAGGTGCTCCCATCCCGAAGGACGCAGCGAGGGGAGTTGGGTCGGTTACTTGACCCGGAAAACAGCTCATGACCTCCCGAGTCGCCAACCTCAGGGGCGCTTCTTACTAGAAGCTCTCGTCTGCCTTCGAGAACCCTCCGAGGTTGACTGCGTCTTCCGTCGTGCAGGGGTCTTCCTCGGACCAGAGGTCGAAGGCACAGGCCGTGACGGAGGACGCTCTCTTTGGCGGCGAACAGGTGGAGAGGGGTCCGGCGCAGAAGCAACAGAACGCCATCGCTTCCGGCGCGGGACCATGAGCTCACCCAGACCCTCCGCCTGTTTCCTGATCGTGGAGACCTTTGACGCGAAATCATCCACGACGACGCCAAAGAGGCCATCTGGTGAAACAGGTGCATCCAGAAACCTGTTACGGTCTTCGGGAAGCATAGTCGCCTGCTACAACCAGAGATGGCGTTCCTGGACCACGAGTGTGGACATCGTGCGACCAATGTTCAGCGCAGCTGATTTAGTAGCACAAAGCGCTAAATCAGTGGCCGAGCGCAAGTCTCTGAGAAACTGCTGGTCACCACCCCCTTGGTGCATGTCACGGAGGACCTTGGCCTGAAAGACCTGTAAGGTCGCCATAGCATGCAACGATGCAGCAGCTTGACCCGCGGCTGAGTAAGCTTTCGACACCGTGACAGCCTGCTCCACCCGGGGAATCGCAGAATACCCCCTAGCTGCTGCATCATCCAAGGCGGTGAAGGGGGAGGAGCTGGGAGCCCTGGCAGACAGGGGAGCCCACCAGAATTTAGTGAGCTCCTCGTGCATCTCCAGGAAGAAAGGAACTTCAGGAGCGCGGAGGGCCGTACCCCGGCGCTTGCCTAAGAACCAATCTTCCAACCGCGACGACCCTGAGCTGGAAGGTGCTTGCACCTCCAGCCCAATAGCGGCCGCGGCCTTGGAGAGCACCGCGAATGCCTCGGGCTCCGGCTCTGCCGCGACCCCGGAGGGTGGCAGCGGTGAGCTGGAGGACCCCGAAGGCCGCGCCCCTTCCGATGCTGCGAGGGAGAGCAGATTGTCAGCAAGGTCACACGAGAGCCCAGGCAACGCAGAAGCGCTATCCGAGTCCCCCGCGGACCAGACGGGGAGCACACTCGGGCTTTGGGGACGGTGAGAGGGATCACCTGACACTGGTCGACCCAAAGCCGCAGGTGAGGTTTTTTGGGACAGACCCTTCGGAGTCGAAGGCTCACCGAGAGCCGAAGCTCCGGTGTCCTCCTCCTCGAAGAAGGACCGCCTATACCTCAGTGTGCACGCCGGGAGAGCGTTGCAATGCACACACTCTCGCCGCACAAGAGCAGCGCAGGCGTGTTGGCAGCCAAAACACTCCACGCATTTCTCGTGTCCGTCCTTCGACGAGATAAACCCAACGCTGCCAGGAATACAGCACGTTTTGCTCATCGTGTCGTGAAAAATGGACAGGATGTGAACAAACGGCCAACCACACACAGTATAGGCTATTGCCGGAAGAGAAAGAGGCGCAGCGTCAGCGGCTTGCTATACTGGGGCTAGCAGAGGACTACGCTGAAATGCAGAGGTAAGCAACCTTCAATCTCAACTAGCGTTTAGCGTCAAAGTTTAGAGACGAGAGTCACACTCAGTCCGCTCCGAAGGAAAATCCCATACTGAAGCGTGCGTTGCTTATACCCGGCTGATTGCTAAGCAATCACTCACGCCTGCAAATCAATTTGCCCGTTAAATAATTCAGTCTGATCTCCCATGGAGATCAGCTTCCATTCAGTCGGTCTATCGACTAACGTCTCCGGTACCGACTGAAAGGGAACAATAATTACGTAAAAAAAAGTAGTACTTAACTTACCTCACATGCTCGCGCAGGTTTGATGTTGAGCTTTTGTGAGCTGCCAATTCAGTCGTCTTGGGCAAACAAAGTTTACACCGCATAATAAAGCTGTTGCCTTTCTTGCGCTTAAATTCAAAGTGGTCTCGTTAATATGGCCATGGGTTTGTTTCTCAAGAATTCAAATTCAGCAGCATTTCACTTTCATCTGTGTTTACATCATGTGTGTCTGTCGTGTCCGTCTTCATCTTTCTTGAGTTAGCGCACTGCGTTTGTTTTCCCGCGCATCAAGCAGTAGTTTCCGGCGCGCACTCCCCTCCTTCCCTCCACGCACAATTACCGGTATTATTTTTGTTAATTTTACTTTTTTTTAATTTTTACTCAGTAGCGGATAGGATTTAAAATGTAGTTAAGTACAATACTTACATCAAAACGTACTTAAGTAAAAGTAAAATTACAAAATGTAAAAGTTACTCTAAAAAGTAGAAATAAACAAAAAACCAACTCAATTACAGTAACGCAAGTAAATGTAATTCGTTACTTTCCACCTCTGCAAGTTGATCATAATGTTTGCTACAGTTTGTGTATGGAAAACATTCAGAAATGTAATTTTACAACTGCTGCTAGTCAAATGGGGAATAAACTACGCAAGAAACAATACAAACTCCAGGAAATTGCAATTAACATTTCAGGAAGAATGAAAAGTAAATACACAAAAAAATTTTTTTTTATTAAATTATACATATAAAAATAAGGCAACAAAGAAATTCATTGGACGCCATAAACAACTTAAAATTGACAAACAATGGAAGTAGCTTTTACATCACTATACATTTCAGAGTCCAACCACAAACTTCACTGTATGTCACTGCTACTAACCCAAACTCTCTACTAGGTCAACCCCCCCCCCCCCCCCCAACAAATATTTGTTCATTTTGGTAGCTGATTAAATTTTATATATAATTCCCTCTTTTCAACAATTTTGTAATTGTTAGGTACACCCATAGGTAGCAAAAAAGTCTAAATGATGTCCAAAATGAAAACCCATGGCAGCAGAGGAAGCTAGTTTAATTAACTGAAACATTAATATTTCATTAGTTTTAGCACATTGTGTTTTGCTGTGATGTTATTTCAGCAGCACCTACCTCTTTGTACCACTATTCAGTGCTTTAATATGCATTTATGTTTGCTGCTAAAGTATTGTTTTCTTTAACCCAGTGCCTTTGTTTTCCTTATTTACTCAGTTGTAAACGGTATTATAAGGTGCTTTGAAAGATTTAGTTGACCATAATGTATTTTTATTGATATTTTAAATATCACCATTTGCTTGTAAACAAATTAATTAGAATGAATAGAGTGTGCTTTTTGACTCACATTAAAAAGATATATTTATATGTCTATATTATTCTCTGTGTGTATTAGTTTATATATCTAACTTTTAACAAAATGTTTTAGGTAGAGGCTATTAGTCTTTGGTTGGTTGGCTTTCTTTCATTTAAAGGTGAGAAAACAAAAGCTTTCTATCACTGGTGCTTAGCTTGAGAGGAATCTTTTCCTGATGATTAGACACACACCTCTATTTAATCCTGATAGGGACCACCTGCCTTCTATGGAATGGGCTTCTGGAGGGGGCAGAGACACTGATTTCACTCACTCTATGTGGTTTGCTGTGTTGCTCTCAAGGTGTCACTGCACATCTTCCTGACTGTGATGCACTATGAACGTTAAGAACTAGCTGATCTCACTGGTCACTAAGTTACAAATCTTCATTTTATGTTCTGTGAACACAACCAAATAAATTCAAGCAGTTTTTTTTTTTCAAATCAGCTCGGTCTTTAGTGTCCTCTAAAAATAAACAATTCATGGAAGCTCCATCTCATTCTCTCTGCGTTTGCCTCCAGTTAATGAAAGTGATTTCCTGAATGTAGCAGAGTAAAGAGTCCAATGCAGGGATGGCTGTCATTCACATCCTTCCAGGCTCTGGTCAAACACTGTTTACTGTAGATATCCTATGGGACGTTCAGCTGACTGATCTCTCTCAGGTTGGCTCGTCTACCTAGGATGTAGTCTACCTGCGTACTCCTCCCTCCACTCTTGTTGGTAACTCTATGTTCTTCCCTCTTCTGGAAATAAGTATTAACTACAGCCTTTTCCGTCCTCTTGGCAAAGTCCACCCTTGGCAAGAAGGTACCCCATAGTACTCCCAGCGTACTAAGTGCTGAACAGTTTTCTGTTATGAACTACTGAATTTTAGGTGAATAAAATAATGGAAAAAATAATAAAAGAACATTTCTGCATCTTTTCATGGCATTTGTTGTGTCTTATATAAATATACCTGAGCTATTCACAGAAATGGCCAGATAATCACTTTACCTCTTATCTTACTTAGATCATTGGTGATTCTGGCTGTCATACTTTCTTACACTGTCTTCAGCCTTCACGGTACCAGTTATAAACTATGTTGTAGGTAGCTTATAGCTACCAATTAATTAAATTAACTATTCTGTAGATATTTTGGTGAAAGTCAAAATCAAAAGTAATAAACAAGAAGTATAACATTACAATTCGGAGACAGTAATGTTGTAAGGTAAGGGAAATTTCTGCCTCACAGCGTGCATGCTCTTTGTGTCGCTTTCATATGGCATGACAGGTCGTTTTTTTTTGTTCTTGTAGAACTTTTGCTTGTTTGCAGTTTCTAAATTATTCCATGTTATATTATTTCCTCATCAAACCTTTGGTTTGTTATGGAAAATAGTGTAAACCTCAATAGACAGTCTTTTATTGATGATCTTGTCATGGATAGACAAATTCGATTCTGTAATAAAGTTTATTATTGCAGTTAGATGCATCTTAGTTTTCTGCTTTAACTAAGTTTCCTAAACAATGAAAAAGTAACACCAGTGTTACGCATCAATCTGCTGTTCGAACATGTACAGAGTGGCTTTTTCTATGTGTCAAAGATTCTTGCCTCTCTTATGAAATCCACAAAGAATGTAGAGTTTTCGAATGCAAACTGCTACCATGGGGTGCTCTCCACATGTTAATTAGCAAAAAAGGCTACATTTAGGTTTGTTTAGCATCTTTTTTCATTTGAGCTTCACTTCTAGACTCTGAGCTGTGGATTGCCGATCCAGACACAATTTGCTCTTTGGTTCAGTTCTGCTTCAAGACTTCAATTGAGCACTTCACTCTAAGCTTAAATGTCTTTTTAAGATGTTTGTGTTCACTCTGTGAAATAATGGTGAAACATGAGACCTCATTTACGGTATATCCTCTGAACTAGCCTGATAGGCATTGGTTTGGTGCCTTATGAAATAGATCGCATTAGTGTGCAGTGCCAGGCCTGGCTAGTGCTTTAATGAGATAATGCTTTGACTGGTTCTTATTAAAATACCTTGCTTTTTGTTGGCTCTATTTTAAAATGTGCTTTTTATTAGATTTTATTTTGTTATGTTGTGCTCTTGGGCTTTAGTGGAGAAAACTAATTGTTGATTCCAGTGTTTCGGGAATACCAATTGACCTCCTTGGCAGATTTACATTTATTGTGATGGTAAAGTGCACAGACGTGTGTTTTTATTTCTTTGTGCCTGGTTTACAGCTTTAGTTTCTCATTAACTCTGTTTATACTGACTGGAATGAAAAAAATATGAACTCACAGGGTGCTGGGAAGTATCTCATACTTATTTAATAGCCAATATGAGGTTTACTTAACAACAATGATATGTGGTGAGGTTCATGACTGGTTAGTCACTGATGTCTTCATTCAGGTTTACAAATATGTTGAGCAGCTGTCAAAGTCTCCTCCCTTAATAAATATTTCAATAACTTATTCTTCTAGTGAAGTCTCAGATATGTATAAAACATTTTTGTACACTGATTTTGTATATTGTAAGAAAATAATTGTAAAAATCCTACAGAGCAACTTATTTACCATTTGATTGGCAGCCGTGTTTTATTTAAACTTTCATTTCAACCTTTTTTTTTCCATTTACAAACTGCACTGTATATTTTACTCATTTATTACTTATAAAAGTAGTCCATGTGTCCACCACCTCTGGGTCCACCTTGTGTGTCTCATCAGCAGATATTTAAATGATTATGTGTGATTATGTGTATTTTTTTTAGGCAAACACAGTTGCTGATTAAAAAATTCCTATACATCAGCTAAATTCAAGTACAAGTGATTAAAGATTTTAATAACAGTATACTGATAGATAGCAAAACGGTCAATTCCAAACATAGCATGGTGAGCTGGAAAACCATGGAAGGCCAGACAGTCGATAGCCGCTAATATCTGAAGCAAGTAAATGTGAATTTCAGCAATTTCGAAAATGGAAAATTTAAATTTATGCCAGGTGAGGTGCTGGCTGCCCCGCACATCACTGTTTAGTTTAATACACTAGATGTACATTATACGGCATCATAAACCCCTCTGTAGCAACTAAATTTAGCCCTAGCAGTCATTGCACTCTATCTACAGAACTCTGCAAAATTTAAGACAGGTGTAAACTAGGGATGCAACGGTACACAAAGCTCACGGTTCAGTATGTACCGCGGTTTTTAGAAATGGTTTTCAGTTCGGTTCTGATGGCTTAGCAAATTGTATTTTTTAATCATTCTTTGTATGGATCGCATGAATAGATAAATAATGGCCGTTCATAGAATTCACTTTATTTTCCTAAATCAAACATCAAGACACATCTAAAAAATGTAGACAGTAAAGTCGCAACCGATTTACCTGCTGGAAACCCTGGTAGCAATGGCTCATCTTCTGCTAGGATAAAAACACAAGGAGTAACTGAGGAGAAAAAAAAATATGGTCAAAAAAACATTGTTCTAAGATGTTCATTTTTCAATTAACCTGAAGCATGTTTGGGATTGTGGTGGAAACCCATGCAAGCACAGAGAGAACATGCAAACTCCTTCCAGGAAGGTCACGGGTGAGCCTTGAATCGGCAACTTTCTAACTGGAAGAACTCTCAAGGAGAGACCTGGTTTGAGTCATGCAAAGCAAAGCATCGCAGCATATACTATTTTCAACACAAGCATTTCTACAGAAATGTAGTCTAGTTTTTATTTATTTATTTATTCAAAAGATAAGTTAAGTAACTGTAGGGAAGAATATTTGTTACTTCTCGGTCAGTTAAGGATGATATTACTGCATGAACCATTCGTATTACAGAAAGAATCTGAATAAGGAGTGTCTCCTCATGACACTCATTTGCAATAACAGACGAAATTGTTGCTTTGCTTGTGGAAATGGAGAAGGAAATGAATAGATGGATGAGCTTTCAGAGGGATGTGGGCTCATATATCCCTAGACATTCCCTAGAGTTGTTGTCCTCCTCCTAACAAGTGACAGATGCACCAGGGGAGAAACGGATAGGAATAGGTCCGTATGAATCACACACAGTGCAACCCTGTCAATGTCACTGCCATCATTCCCCTGCGGACATGGGCACTAACTAGGTTACCTTGGATCACTGATTCCACTCCCTTTTTGTGTTTTCTTTCTCCACGTCATACATCAGACGGTCTGGGATCTTATCGGAGGCATCTCTCTTTATCAGCATTTGGTGCAGTCGGTTGTGGCATGAGTTCAGATGTGCAGAAAGCTCAGATTTCTTTTGGATTATTCTGATCAGTTATTGAATAAAAGCAAAGGAGCATCTCAGTTTAGGCTTGCTCCCATGGATTAAGAGGATTTAAAACAGCACGAGGATACTTCGGAAGCTTTTTGTTCAAATATGATATGAAAACGCTTCTTATCAGCCGACTAGTGTCTCTAGAGATAAGAATCCTGTTAGAGAAAAGAAAAAAAATACAAACCCTCATGCCACATATTCCTGTGTTCTGTTCATAAAAGTTGAATGATGTGTGGATGTAATCAAAGCTGACATCCCTGCATGGAAAGGCTGTCAGATATGTGTATATAAGGTTAGAGGGTCAGAAGACTGGCTGCATGTAGACAGATGTTGATGTCCTCCAGCTGTCGGAAACTGCAGTCGTATTACTTTTGCTTTTCTTCGCTCATCCCTCCCCAACCCATCTCCCTCTCACTCTCTGACTCCTCCATAATTGCCTTGTCGAGAATTTGTGGTTCTTCATAAACCGTCTGCTGTCGGGTGGCACTTCCCTTGGCCAGCCCTGCAAACAGATGTCCGAGTCACTGGCCTCCATTAGTCTGGCCTCTGTTAGGGAATAACTCATTCTTCGAGACCGGCCTCCAGACATCAAGCTCTTTCCTTGCATTTGTCTGCCCTCAGAGCAAGAGAACCATTTTAAAAGAGAGATTGGGAGAAAGACAGGGAGGTGCTTGGCATATAATGACAGGGCACGGTGCCATGCTGCTTCTTTAGCTCATGATTCTTTCTGTAAAATATGCCAGCTGAGTGACACTGCAAGCAGACATTCATTAATGTTGCACAAGTCTCTTCCTGTCACCATGCATGTATGCTGGTTACAAACACCGGATGTTCTAACAAATATGCAATTTTGTTTGTTCCTGGGCCAATTATTTGTTACATGCTGACATCTCAGCAACACTTTTTGGGTTGAATTCCACACTGCAGGTTTTAAGAGCAAGTCAGAGATGATCAAACTGTGCACTGCTAGGGAGTGTCTGAAAAAAGTAATAGAAGAAGTAATGGGCCTCATTTCTAAAGGAATTAGTCCATCCACGTTTCCATCATAAATCTCTCGACATAATTATTTTCAAGGACTGTGAGCTTCCGTTCAGCTTTATTAATCAATAAAAATGACCATATTAAACCTGTAAGTGGTCTTTGGCTGTCTTCCGAACCTTGTTTATTTTAATATCACTGCTGATTTAACAGCCTCAGAGACACTGGGATCATTCGGAAGTCTAGGACAAACACTGAGGGGTGCTTTTGATGTTCCAACTTTAATCGCTGACCCAGACCCATACGCAGCAGCTAGAGTCCTGTGTAATCTTGCACTTACCTCTCTCCAGGCCAGTGATTGTCTTAAAGTGGTATTACTTTATCTGAAAGAGCTGCTGCAGATTGGTGGAATGCTTTTAGGCTGGCGTGCCAATGCCAGGGACACGGTGACTTGCAGCATAGTCTTAACACACAAGAGAATGCGAATCTCGGAGATGCTAATGAGAGCTGAACACCTGTTAGCCATAGACAGCCCCAGCAGGGGGCACAGAGAGAGTGAACAAGGAATAGGACATTTTCCAATTTAACCAGGCTCACCATTTGGATGACTAACGGTTCACAGTATGTTGGAGACATTAAGGGTCTTTTGAAAGTAAATAAGACATTGAACAATGTCATTCATCTTAATGTGTTGCTAGAAATGCAGCTTTATTTTGAGCAGGGCCACAGCTATGTACATTTTACCTTCAGTACATTGACAAATCTAGCTTCAAATAAACCTAGACAACCTCATAGTATTGGGTGTGTTTTGTGACAGTTGAAGATAAACTGTTGCAGGACTGTGGCCTTTAAGCACCACCCATTTTTTCAAACCATACCACCTTTTTGATTTGTGCACAAATTAATTTCTACCAAATCACTGAGTGAACAATCAAAGACGTGCAGAAATGAGAACTGTTCTTTAGCCAAGTACAAGACATTTTAAATGAGGAAGATCTAGAAAAAAAAGATTCTGAACCAAATACTTTTGTAAAATATTTTATATCAACTGTGTAAAAGCTAACAGCCAAACATGTAACATGAAAAGACAGTAAACAGTAAAAGTAACAAAAAAAAGGCTGTAATGTTTTACTTTGCCCCCACTCATCACTTTAAAGTCCACCATTCGTTATCACCATCACTGTTCCAGTGCAACATTGCCCCCACATTAGTAATACCGTAATAGCCAGTAACATTGTCACTACATTACTAATATTAGCTAGTAACATTGTCACTACATTACTAATAATAGCCAGTAACATTGTCACTACATTACTAATAATAGC
>SRMA01027378.1:80204-91546 GCA_007224835.1 Danionella cerebrum | reverse complement strand
AGTAACATTGTCACCACATTACTAATAATAGCTAGTAACATTGTCACCGCATTACTAATAATAGCTAGTAACATTGTCACTACATTACTAATAATAGCCAGTAACATTGTCACTACATTACTAATAATAGCCAGTAACATTGTCACTACATTACTAATAATAGCCAGTAACATTGTCACCACATTACTAATAATAGCCAGTAACATTGTCACCACATTACTAATAATAGCCAGTAACATTGTCACTACATTACTAATAATAGCTAGTAACATTGTCGCTACATTACTAATAATAGCTAGTAACATTGTCACTACATTACTAATAATAGCCAGTAACATTGTCACTACATTACTAATAATAGCTAGTAACATTGTCACTACATTACTAATAATAGCCAGTAACATTGTCACTACGTTACTAATAATAGCCAGTAACATTGTCACTACATTACTAATAATAGCTAGTAACATTGTCACCACATTACTAATAATAGCCAGTAACATTGTCACTACATTACTAATAATAGCTAGTAACATTGTCACTACATTACTAATAATAGCTAGTAACATTGTCACTACATTACTAATAATAGCCAGTAACATTGTCACTACATTACTAATAATAGCCGGTAACATTGTCACTACATTACTAATAATAGCCAGTAACATTGTCACTACATTACTAATAATAGCCAGTAACATTGTCACTACATTACTAATAATAGCCGGTAACATTCTCACTACATTACTAATAATAGCCAGTAACATTGTCACTACATTACTAATAATAGCCAGTAACATTGTCACTACATTACTAATAATAGCCAGTAACATTGTCACTACATTACTAATAATAACCGGTAACATTGTCACTACATTACTAATAATAGCCGGTAACATTGTCACTACATTACTAATAATAGCCGGTAACATTGTCACTACATTACTAATAATAGCCAGTAACATAGTAATAGCCAGTAACATTGTCACTACATTACTAATAATAGCCAGTAACATTGTCACTACATTACTAATAATAGCTAGTAAGATTGCCCCACATTAGTAATAATACAGTGGTTCGCAAACTTTTTTAGTTGAGCCCCCTTTTAAACCTTTAAAAGAATCTGGGCACCCCCAGATGTAAAATAATAATTATTTAATAATTAATTAATAATTATTTTAATGTAAAATAAATGTAACTACTCCTTAATGTTAAATAACTCATTATTTATACCTTATTCAAGTGACAATTCGGTTGCATGTGAGATGTACCGTTGAGAGATTATTTGAGTTTATTAAAGAAGAGTTTCAGACATTGAGAGCAGTTTTGTTTTCCTCACGCGAGGAATCACCTTTGATTTTTGTCAGCTTATGAAAACCCACATAACTCCATTAATAAAGGATCAAACTGTCCAAGTTTGTGAAACTGTCCAAGTGAATGCTTAGCGGAAAAAAACCCTCACAGACTGAAGACGATGCAGATCGATCATCATCTTATCGTCAGGCTCAAAAACATCGCAGATAAACTATTAGCTGTGCCCATTTCACATCTTAAAATGTATTTTAGCGTGAGAAATCGGGTTTGTAGCGTGAGAGATCACTCAAATGCGAGAGTCTAACGTTCAATGTGTGCTCTGTAGTTTCGCTCGTGAGTATGGATGCGGAAGCACCGCTGCGGCTACCGTAGCCAAAGGCATTGTGGGAAATGTAGTTTTTTTCCGTTTTCGTTACGACCGCGCTATGGCAGAGATGGGCGATGACGTCAGCGCGCAGCGCTGGGTGTACAAATATGGCCGCGGCTTCGGCCTTCGGAGCTCCGGAGCTCTTACACCTCTCATACGGCCGTTACCGGACTTCGCGGCGCTCTGCATTCGGTCGATAAGACGCACCAACTTTTCCCCCTCAGTTTTGGGGAAGAAAAAGTGCGTTTTATGAGCCGAAAAATATGGTAATTAACGAGATATACAACAGAAATCAAACATCTCACTGCCTCACTTCAGAAGTATAACTTGGGCTTTAGAGTATACTAATGTTTGCAGAATGAGTGCAATATTATTTCTGTGCAGAGTGCTTTATTGGACGAAGCCATGCTGAGGGATTGTCAAGTACTGTATGGAAAGTTGAACATCTAACTATTCTTCTTTTTATCACTCCATCAGTAAATTTACCAACTGATCAATGCATCTTTTTTGCTGATGGGAAACTATTTTTTTCCAAAAATATTGTTCAATCATTTTTGGGTCCTGGGGGTCTGCTGGTGTCTGTCTATAGCTCACATTGAGCGAGAGGCGGGGGTACAGGTCACCAGTCCATCGCAGGGCAATTTTCACTCACACCTTCACAGCTAAGGGAAATTTAGATTATTCTGTTAACCTGACGCATGTTTTTGGAATTGTGGGGAAAACCAGACTACCCGGAGGAAACCCATGCAATTACGGGAGGAACATGCAAGTCCTTTCAAGAAGTTCACCGGCGAGCCTCGAACCAACAACCTTCTAACTGGAAGGCCACAATGCGACCCACTGCGCCATTGTGCTGCCCTCCAAGAATATCCTCTCAACCAAATCTAATAAATGAGTTTCATATATTCAACATCCTTTAATGACCTTATGGATGATGAATAATTTGAGCACTTAGAGATGCAGACTGTGGCTATAAAAGCTCACGGGCTGCTCTCGGGAACTCTGTGAATTCTTGTGTGGTTCTGTGATAGAACTCCAGAACCAAAAATGGTTCTGTGATAGAACTCCAGTTGCACATTTCCTCAGTAAAAAAATATTCAGTAGCTTATTATAACAGAAAAACAACAACTGAGAACTCCAACAATTTTGAACCATAATCCTGATGCTTTTTCCAACCCTCCCTGCTGTTATCTCCTCCTATCTCCCACTTTTGTATTTTCCTTTGTTCTTCATTGTACTACACAAATCAACATTATTGAAATGGCCTCAAAATTAATATTTATAAAAACAACACATTTTGGATAAGGGTAATATGTATGATGCACAGATGTCTCCAGTTTTCTGCAGATATGACTGCTACAAACTTCATCGGTTATTCTTATGAGCTCTGGTGTACAGGTATGATTTCTTGTAGATGCACATGTAAAAGAATGAATAAAAAATACAATTAAAACAGAAACCGTTAATATCATTAGACCCTGTACAAAAAAGTGAATTGGCTTTTTAACAAATCCCTTTCCAATGATTTGCTAATTTAACCTTATTTAACCAAATTAACAAAACTAAGTGTTTAAATTGTACTTTACGCTGAGGGTTGATTGATTTTGCAAAACAACTTGTAAAATAACATGCCTGTCACTGTGGCAAAGCCAAAAGAGGTTGTTTTAGATAAAGTTAAAAATCAGAAAGAGAAAGAAAGACATATCTTTAGCAAAACAAAAAAGAATTTAAAGCGAATTTAAATTGCAAGGAAAACTAGTGAAAGAGCTTGTAAAGAGCCAACACACCAGTGAAGGATTTAAACAAGTCTCAATTAAAACAGACAGTCTGCAAGAGAACTTGGTTTTGGTTGACATTTTGGAGTTGAAGAAATACATGAGTGAAGTAGATTGGCACAAAGCTAGTCTGTGGGGCGCACTAAATTCCCAAATCTGTGACAGGAGACAAACAAATCTGAAGTAGCTTGAGGAATCTGCCCAGGAAGAATGAGCTAGTGTTCCACAGGAGAGACATGTTTGAGACTCGTTGAGAACTACAGCAAACAACTGAAGGCTGTTGTTTGCAAAAGGGATTCACTACTGACTATTAACATCACAGGGATAAACATTTTGATATACATGTTTTTTTTTTTTGGTTAATTATCAGTTATAAATGTATTTCTATTTGCATTACAAACACTACATTCTTCATGAAAGAAATGATTTTCACCATGTCTCTCTGAGTACTGCCACAGATAATCTCATCAGTCCGCTCTGGGTGAAATAAGCCCAGACACCCCCACTTGGTACCCTCACTGTGCTTTCCCACAATCCAATCTTGACAGCACGAATGATTGTAGACGATAAGCTGGAAAACCAGGGTCTTGTCCAATCTCCCCGGCCCCCTGCCCTGTTCAAACCTGCAGCAGGAGTCATATCATCAATAACCTGTGCGAAAGGGCAGGACACTATGGGATCTTTTATTAGCCGGCTGACCTGAATGTCTGTGTATGTGTGTTTGGACTCACTCGTGCCTTAAGCTCAACTCAAGACGGTTTTGTCGACAACTTTCTGCGCATCAGCTTTTTGTACAGACCATAACTTGACATGATGGTGAGACTAAAAAGAGCAGTTTCAGTGCAGCTTCCATCTGCTCCTAAAAAGATCTTTTTTTAGCTCTTTCTCACTTTGCAGTAAATCATTGGACAAATGAGGCAATTAACAGAGTTCTTGGCTCACTTTCTCTCCAGGAATTTGGAGGAAATTGCCCTGAGTAAGCTGGCAGATAGACAGGTATTTTTGCGGGAGATCATATCTGTCTCCATTCCCTGCCTTTGATATTGGCTCATGTGTACATCTCTTGTCAAGAGTCAGAAAAATCTATGTTGGGTTTGTTTGGCTAAATGAGCTTCTGTATAGAGATCAGTGATGGTTTGAAAGATGCTGGGAGGATGCTGACATTCTGTGCTGCAGATTGTGATGGGATGAATCATTCCTCCAGACGGTGTAACAGTGATTCAAACAAATATTACTCCGCCCTCATTTCAACCATTCTCACTGTCACTCGCCTGCACATTACATGGTTCATTTAACTAGTACTGTTTTTCTTTTTTTGTTTAATATACATTTGCTAATAATTACTGTTATTATTAATTGATGCATTTTGTTATAACAATGCTACGGTTTTAGTTCTTTCATTCAATTTTCTTACTTCCTTTCGGGGTAATTTGTGCAATTTATGTGCACTTCGGCTGTCTTCTGTAGCGATCAATAACATCTACCACTGACTTGCTTCAGGGGCCGGTCAGCCCCTGTTCTACATGAACTGTAAGGTAGGTATTCTTTCTACTTCTGAATCTTTACCCCTTCACCTACATCTCTCATTTACTCCCCCTTTCCTTTTAATACCCTCCTGTCCTGATGTAATGAATGCAAACTGGACCATGGGAAAAATAAATAAATTAATTGTTACATAAATTCACAGCCTCCATACAGAGGAGGAAACACCACACCAGGTGCTCACTCCCCTGGAAATAACAAAACTGTCTAGCTCAAACGAAGCACCTACCCCCCATGTGGTGGCTTTTAAGCAGGAAAGGATAAGGTAAAAAAAGAAAAATGAACCCCATGAGTCACAGTGATACGCTAGCACATCGTATTTTTAGCAGAGCTGGCAAACGATATTTAGTAGTATCATTGTTGATATTAAGATTAATGAAATTTCTATCACAGAAAACCTAGAACCGGCAACCTTCTAGCTCAGGGGTGTCAAACATATGGCCCACGGGCCGCATTTTAATGAATACTACATTTCTAATAATAAATTATGAATTGTTTTGCTGATAAATAATTTTTAACCAAGTTTTTAGCTTTGTGTGTCACAAAGCAATGTGTTAATATGGTCTATTTTTGCTCGCAGAAGAATAGCCAAGGTGAGCCTATGCACCTCTGGCATTGGTTTCCCTGTTATATGACGATGATCATTCTGCAGCAGGCAAAACCTGCAACAATATCATCGCTGTTGTGCTGCTAAAAGCTTGTAGTTTTTTTACAGTGGAAACTTTCTGAAGCTGAAGCTAAAACTAACTCTTATCTTAAATCAGAGTCAGATTTTGTGTGGAAAACAAAACAGTAAATTCAGTGGAATTGTTTATTTTATGCTTAGTTTGTTTAAAACTGCAGTTTAATGTTGCTTAATTCCTTTACAAAACATTACAAGAGAAATATTCCATCAAACCCACTGTTTAGTTTTGTAGTTAAACTGGGAGCTCAATATGAAGAGTTTCGAAATGAAGTGAAAGGGTTGTTCTTGACTTCTGAAGCCCATTATACATTGAGAAAAAAAATGTTTTTGGTTTTTCAAAACAATTTTTGTGGAAATATTTCTTCCACAAAATGTCAGAATGTTTTACTTTCAGAATCCAGTTCTTTGCTGAAAAATAATAAAATCAAAATCAAAATAAAAACTATTAATAGCAATAATAAGATGTATTTAATGAATGAATCAATTAAGGCAATCATTGATTATTCTACATGATTGTCTGGTCCAGCCCCCAGAAGCTCAAATTGGGCATCATGCGGCCCTCAAGCTCAAATGAGTTTGACACCCCTGTTCTAGCTGAAAGGCCATAGTGCTACCAACTGCGCCACCATGCTGCCCATTTTAGTTTTTATTACATTGTAAAAAATCTAAAAAAAATGTAAATGCAATCTAAATAATTTATATTTCTGAAAACATTCTTTGTTTACAGCGTTTTTTTACACCTGCCTAAAATGTTTGCACAGCATTCTACATGCATTTATCGGAATCTTCAGGGGGGTTCAGTAATTTTTCTTCTTCCTTGCTGAAGGAAATGGCTCTGGAGATCATGTCAAAATGGTTATTATGCATGAGGTGGATATGATTTAAAATTTTTCCAAAATGTCTTAGTTTATTAGAAACAAAGGAAATCAGAGCCATTTCTAATCAGATGTGATTTTAAGCTTCATTCAAGCTTTCATTGTGTTCTGTCACTGTTTTGCTATATTGCTGTGTTTTCCTTCCCTCGTGTGCTCCTTTCATCATTTCATTCAGTTGCCGTCGCTTGATTGATGATGAAGTGTTGATCACTAATCAAGTTCCCTTTTCTTCTCCTCTTTCTTCTCACTCTCTGTCAGACCGTTACCAAACCAACTTGAGTTAATGCTGCCCACCTGACATTGCTCTCATTTGCAGTCCGAAAAGTCTACAGTGCTAGCTACCTCCGAGCAGGACAGAATCACAAAATGAGCTATAGAGTGAACTACCCCTGCCCTTGAATCAATACATTTGTTTGCAAATTCATTATTGGGTCCTTCTCGTGCCTCTCTCGCACCTGGCACATAGTCTTCTGCTTCATAGTCTGCTGCTGAGGGAACCATTAGCAGCTTGTTAAGGAGCTGTATTTAATATGGATGTGGTAAACAAACGGTTGAGTAAAAAAATTGCGACGGGGAACCAGTGCATTTTACTGAACAATTGTCAGCTAAATGCTCAGTGGTTCCTTATGTTTTTATTTTTTCTCTCTCTAAATCCATTTTGCACACAGAAAAGCTATTACCAGTCAGAAAATGATCCCGAAAGAAGAAATTGGTGCACAACCTGATTATTAGCATGGCTAAATGTCTTTTACAGTTCATTACTTTTTTGTTTGAAGATGAACCAGATAAACACTAATAGTTCTTCAGGAGCAATGACTGAATTTAATGGTTACTGATTATTTTATGGTTGATTAACATAAATTTCGATTAGTATATACATATTCCCTAATGGTTAATGGGAGTGCAAATTGTGTTCTAAAAAAATAAGAAAATGTTATAAAATTTACATGTGCAATGTTATAAAAAGAGAAAATAAATGCATTATACTTTAAAAGTTTAGCTTAATAATTCTCTCCTCAGATGAAAAAGTGACTGAAGATGAAAAACACTTCTGACTAATAATGAACAAATGTGCTTCTGATTATTATTTTCAAACTAATGAATTCAGTTAGTGTGCTGCAATCATTCCCCTGGTATTGGTCTGTAATGAATTAGCAGATGTTGACAATTGTCTGCAGGGGTGCAAGTAATAGAGAAATCCAAGTAATGGCAGATTTTTCATTATGTCTTTTAAGTAAAAATATTGCATTCTTCCTCTGCCTGAGATAGAAGAATGCACTGGAGAGATTCCCTGGAGTTGAACTGACGATGCAATCCACACAACTGTTTACGTCTTCCATAGCATAATGAAAATTGATTTTTGCACAAGGGGCAAAGGAATAAAATCCATAAAGTGATTTTCACATTGTACTGCGTATGGCTTGAAGTATTTGTATCATGTACCTGAGATAAAACCATGGACAGCATCTATAGACACTGCTTATGATTTTACTCATTTAAATAACCTTGTTTCAGTTCAGTAAAACAAAATAGAATTATTAATAGTATTGCGCTTCAAATAATTTCAATCCACACAACTAAATGTCTCTGGTTTTAACAGCAAAACAACCAAGCAAAAATTATACTTTTTGTATGTATACACAAAACATATTTTTCAAGGATTTCTGAGTTATTAAACAATCAAACTGTTAAAACATTAAAATTATATTCATTTGTCAAACATGCATTCTAAAATAACAATAAAAATTACGTTTTTATTTTGTTATGTATTGCAATTCCTAATTGAACATGCAACTATTTAGCAGATTTTAAACAAATAATTACAACATTGCAGGTTCATTTCAATTCAAATCGAACATCATATAAATTTTCAAGGATTTTCTTTTCAGTAAATATTTTTCCTCTTTTTTGCACATCTTATGTTATGGAATTTTCCTTAAAATGCTCTCAAGTAAGTTCTTTCACACTGGATTCATTGCAGTGATAAACATGTGTTACGTTGTATATTATTTCTTGTAAAGTTTGGTTCTCTGCAATGTTCTGGATCATCACACCATTGACCTTTTACTTCCATTTACTGCAATTCAAATACATTATTTTAAACCTGGGAAGCACATCCAGCTTTAATCACAACTTTCATTACGCTGCTGATTACAACCGCTCAAATAATCTAAATCCGCTAAGCTATTCTGAGCCAAATGTGTCCCCTTTGGTAATTTGTCAGGTTTCGTGTCCAGCGAGGGCACCTTGGGGCTGAGTGTTGGTCATTCCTCTGTGTCTGACAGTCCCCTCAATCTCTAGGTCGAACAGGAAGAAATAAATGTGTTCCTCACAGCAAGCCGCTCTCCTCAACCCTGTCATCGGCGCTCATTAGTCAAACCCTACTTCACATCAAACCTGGCTCCAATCGCTCCCTGCATTACCGCACGAACGCGGCTGCTTCTAGAGGCCTTCTGTCTTCCAAAAGACATGGTGAAAAAATCCCCATAAAATATCTAGGGTCATCTAAGTTCATGAAAAATGTAAGGGAACAGAGATGATGCGACTGTGTTGTTGTTAGCCCGCATTGCAGCCGTGAACAGACTGAGCACCTGCTATGGTTTAGAAGCACAGGATTGATTGATTCTTGATCAATTATACTGATCATCATTTTACTTCTGTGGCAAGATGAACTTTCATGAGTAAGAATTTGTATACAGGAATTCGATTTGTTCTGCTCTGTTGAAACAAGAGTTGTTTGCAATGTTTGGTTTAGCAAAACTCTGAAGCTACCAATCTCTTCATTCGTTCTTTTATTTAGAAAAGTGCAGTTTGAGTGAGGTGACTGTGACATCTCACACAACTGATGCTCACACAAAAAAATTGAGGAGACCCTTTAAACATTTTAACCTTAAGTCAGCGACGATTACCCCAAGACAAGGGCAACTGAGCTTCTTTGTACATTACCGAAACCCAATAGCTATAAAAAAGTTGAGTTTACATTAAAAACCTTAATGTGGACCAGAATAACTTTCAATGATCAGTTGTTTAAGGGCAGCTCTCAGATGGGATTCCTCATTCTATATGAGAAGCTGAAGCTCAGTGTTTGGTGCGACGTAGTGTGCCGGAACAAGAACCCCTGCAATGAAGTCAAAGTCAGGGTCATTGTTATATTTACTAGAAATACAGAGAATGAAAACTGAGTTTACTCTCAATCTATTTGTTGTAATGTGTGAAATTAAGTACACAGAATAAATAAATAAACAATTTGCATACACATGAGTTAAGGTACAGCGAAGTGCATGACACTGTACAGTACAGATGTAAACAGTTTACAGTTAAAAAGAGAAGGATGTGTACCCCATAGCCATTTCAAAACGTTTAGACATATTGAGTTACCCAATCAAAGTTATTGGGTAGCACTGTGGGATTCCAGTTAGAAGGTTGTCAGTTTGAGGCTCGCATGTTCTCCCTGTTTTGCGTGGGACTCACAAAAATATGTGGCAGAAGAATTAAAATTCCCCTTCGGTGTGTGTGTTGCCCTGTGATCTGTACAGGGTGTACCCCCACCTCTTGCCTGATGTGAGCTGGAGTTAGGCACCTGCTGACCCCCGTGGAAAATGAATGAATATAACATTTGGATGAGGGATAACTTTATCATGCCAAACTGAAATATTGCTCAAAATCCGATGGTAGCGCTTGGGAGTTTTTAATGACCTTTGATAATCATGTTTCATATGTTATCAAAACTGAATTAATCCACCACAGAAACATCTCAAAGATGCAGAACCAAAGTCCCTAAAAATGTTCGGAGCTCACGTTTACTCTCTTACAAATTTTTACAAATCTGCAAATGAAAAATATACACACAATTATGTTATTGCACCTGATTTTCATCCTGTACTAATGTTCTAACGGTTTACTTTGTTTTAGGCTTCGGATGTTATAAACCCTGCAGTTTTGAACCTCTTTTTATGTTTTACAGGTTATGATCAGCCTGTTGTGGCAGTAATTCATGAAGCATCCTGGGTTTTCCTGGTTTGAATCCCCTGTGAGGCTACACCCATATTGGCCATATCTCCTTATAAGTGTTAGCATGTAGCTTACCCGTGTAGTTACCCATGTGAATTGGTATTGATTGTGTGGGTTTTTCTTCCAGGGCCTCCGGTCATAACGAAAACGGAAAAAAAACTACATTTCCCACAATGCCTTTGGCCGCAGCGGTGCGGTGCTTCTGCATCCATACTCACGAGCGAAACTACAGAGCGGACATTGAACGTTAGACTCTCGCATTTGAGTGATCTCTCACGCTACAAACCCGATTTCTCACGCTAAAATACATTTCAAGATGTGAAATGGGCGGAGCTAATAGTTTATCTGGAGATGTTTTTGAGCCTGACGATATGATGATGATCGATCTGCATCGTCTTCAGTCTGTGAGGGGTTTTTTTCCGCTAAGCAATCACTTGGACAGTTTCACAAACTTGGACAGTTTGATCCTTCATTAATGGAGTTATGTGGGTTTTCATAAGCCGACAAAAATCAAAGGTGCACAGATGCACAGCGTGCACAGCGCTCTCTCTCTCTCTCTCTCTCTCTCTTGCTCCCGTGAGGAAAACAAAACGCTCTCAATGAACTCTTCTTTAATAAACTCAAATCATCTCTCAATGGTACATCTCACATGCAACCGAATTGTCACTTGAATAAGGTATAAATAATGAGTTATTTAACATTAAGGAGTAGTTACATTTATTTTACATTAAAATAATTATTAATTAATTATTAAATAATTATTATTTTACATC
>SRMA01027378.1:64125-80194 GCA_007224835.1 Danionella cerebrum | reverse complement strand
GCTATTATTAGTAATGTAGTGACAATGTTACTGGCTATTATTAGTAATGTAGTGACAATGTTACCTGCTATTATTAGTAATTTAGTGACAATGTTACTAGCTATTATTAGTAATGTAGTGACAATGTTACTGGCTATTATTAGTAATGTAGTGACAATGTTACTGGCTATTATTAGTAATGTAGTGACAATGTACTGGCTATTATTAGTAATGTAGTGACAATGTACTGGCTATTATTAGTAATGTAGTGACAATGTTACTGGCTATTATTAGTAATGTAGTGACAATGTTACTAGCTATTATTAATGTAGTGACAATGTTACTGGCTATTATTAGTAATGTAGGGACAATGTTACTAGCTATTATTAGTAATGTAGTGACAATGTTACTGGCTATTATTAGTAATGTAGTGACAATGTTACTCGCTATTATTAGTAATGTAGTGACGATGTTACTGGCTATTATTAGTAATGTAGTGACAATGTTACTGGCTATTATTAGTAATGTAGTGACAATGTTACTGGCTGTTATTAGTAATGTGGTGACAATGTTACTAGCTATTATTAGTAATGTAGTGACAATGTTACTAGCTATTATTAGTAATGTAGTGACAATGTTACTAGCTATTATTAGTAATGCGGTGACAATGTTACTGGCTATTATTAGTAATGTAGTGACAATGTTACTGGCTATTATTAGTAATGTATTGTCAATGTTACTGGCTATTATTAGTAATGTAGTGACAATGTTACTAGCTATTATTAGTAATGTAGTGACAATGTTACTGGCTATTATTAGTAATGTAGTGACAATGTTACTAGCTATTATTATTATGTAGTGACAATCTTACTAGCTATTATTAGTAATGTAGTGACAATGTTACTGGCTAGTATTAGTAATGTAGTGACAATGTTACTGGCTATTATTAGTAATGTAGTGACAATGTTACTGGCTATTATTAGTGATGTGGTGACAATGTTACTGGCTATTATTAGTAATGTAGTGACAATGTTACTGGCTATTATTAGTAATATGGTGACAATGTTGCTGGCTATTATTAGTAATGTAGTGACAATGTTACTGGCTATTATTAGTAATGTAGTGACAATGTTACTAGCTATTATTAGTAATGTGATGACAATGTTACTGGCTATTATTAGTAATGTAGTGACAATGTTACTGGCTATTATTAGTAATGTAGTGACAATGTTAATAGCTAGTATTAGTAATGTAGTGACAATGTTACTGGCTATTATTAGTAATGTGGGGGCAATCTTACTAGCTATTAGTAATGTAGTGACAAAGTTACTGCCTATTATTAGTAATGTAGTGACAATGTTACTGGCTATTATTAGTAATGTAGTGACAATGTTACTGGCTATTATTAGTAATGTAGTAACAATATTACTAGCTATTATTAGTAATGTAGTGACAATGTTACTGGCTATTATTAGTAATGTAGTGACAATGTTACTGGGTATTATTAGTAATGTAGTGACAATGTTACTAGCTATTATTAGTAATGTAGTGACAATGTTACTAGCTATTATTAGTAATGTAGTGACAATGTTACTGGCTATTATTAGTAATGTAGTGACAATGTTACTGGCTATTATTAGTAATGTGGTGACAATGTTACTAGCTATTATTACTAATGTGGGGGCAATCTTACTAGCTATTATTAGTAATGTAGTGACAATGTTACTAGCTATTATTAGTAATGTAGTGACAATGTTACTGGCTATTATTAGTAATGTAGTGGCAATGTTACTGGCTATTATTAGTAATGTAGTGACAATGTTACTGGCTATTATTAGTAATGTGGTGACAATGTTACTGGCTATTATTAGTAATGTAGTGACAATGTTACTGGCTATTATTAGTAATGTAGTGACAATGTTACTAGTAATGTAGTGACAATGTTACTGGCTATTATTAGTAATGTAGTGACAATGTTACTGGCTATTATTAGTAATGTGGTGACAATATTACTGGCTATTATTAGTAATGTAGTGACAATGTTACTGACTATTATTAGTAATGTGGTGACAATGTTACTAGCTATTATTAGTAATGTGGTGACGATGTTACTAGCTATTATTAGTAATGTAGTGACAATGTTACTGGCTATTATTAGTAATGTAGTGACAATGTTACTAGCTATTGGTAGTAATGTAGTGACAATGTTACTGGCTATTATTAGTAATGTAGTGACAATGTTACTGGCTATTATTAGTAATGTAGTGACAATGTAACTGGCTATTATTAGTAATGTAGTGACAATGTTACTGGCTATTGTTAGTAATGTAGTGACAATGTAACTGGCTATTATTAGTAATGTAGTGACAATGTTACTGGCTATTATTAGTAATGTAGTGACATTGTTACTGGCTATTATTAGTAATGTAGTGACAATGTTACTAGCTATTATTAGTAATGTGGTGACAATGTTACTGGCTATTATTATTAATGTGGTGACAATGTTACTGGCTATTATTAGTAATGTAGTGACAATGTAACTAGCTATTATTAGTAATGTGGTGACAATGTTACTGGCTATTATTAGTAATGTAGTGACAATGTTACTGGCTATTATTAGTAATGTGGTGACAATGTTACTAGCTATTATTAGTAATGTAGTGACAATGTTACTGGCTATTATTAGTAATGTAGTGACAATGTTACTGGCTATTAGTAATGTAGTGACAATGTTACTGGCTATTATTAGTAATGTAGTGACAATGTCACTGGCTATTATTAGTAATGTAGTGACAATGTTACTGGCTATTACGGTATTACTAATGTGGGGGCAATGTTGCACTGGAACAGTGATGGTGATAACGAATGGTGGACTTTAGAATGATGAGTGGGGGCAAAGAAAAACATTACAGCCTTTTTTTTGTTACGTTTACTGTTTACTGTCTGTTCATGTTACATGTTTGGCTGTTAGCTTTTACACAGTTGATATAAAATATTTTACAAAAGTATTTGGTTCAGAATCTTTTTTTTTCTAGATCTTCCTCTTTTAAAATTGCGTCTTATGTGCCGGTGCGTCTTATGTGCCGAAAAATACGGTATTTAATTTCTTTAAAAACGGCAAAGATTATCAAACCCAAAACACTTATCTTGATTCAAAAATGTAATTTAATTTAACTACAGCCTTTAATGATATACTATAATCCTCTTCCACAAAACATACGGACACTACAACTAATCTACATTGGCCTTGTCCTACTGTGAAGCTTTTTGATACATCTACATCAGAGTTGTTTTTCTCAACAATGTAGATAACAGAATTATTTATTGACAAACCTTTTTCTCATGATGATAACGAGATGCCGACAATCTAAATATTTCTCTGTTATGAAGAAAACTTGACAAGACGTAAACGAGTTTTTGTTAGCGAGAGTGGACAAAATGTAAAAAAGAGTTACACGTTAAAAATGCATTTCTGCCTTTCACGATTTGTGACTGTAATCTTTCATTCAAAGTATCCACCGCAGCTTGTTATGGGGATAATGACGGCAGCGTCAACAAAAGGACTTTGTGGTAGGGAAAGGACGAAATGATGTATGCTGCTAAGAACACAAGTCAAATCTGGTATTCATCTACACACCTGAGGAACAGAAAACAGGACTGCACATCACTAAAAAAACTTCCCATCACTAGTAAAAACGATGCAATTTTCCTCTTTAAATCTTTAGTTGAATGAGAAAAAACATGTAAAACAGTGTCCTGCTCTGATAATGTCTTACATCAGCAATGTAACACTGAGCATCTTGCTGATTATCAAGGCCCATGCTAATGCCAGGACAGCAGCTGCTGAGCCCAAATACACAGACCTGCTGTGAAAGTCACACACCGTCCATGCCAACTGTGAGAGGCTTATAGAGACTCCACACCACTATAACACCATTACTGGGAGTTTGGTCTCTTTTATCATCAACTTTGACCATTATTTTGAAAGATAAAAGCAGCTCATTCATTTTGGTGAGGGCTGTTTCAGATATAACAAGAAATCGTGGAAGAAAAAGTGAGCACTTTAGTGTGTCACCTCCCAGAGGAGAACCTGTGAGGTTCTGTGGGTTCTGCTATTGATTTCTCTCTCTGTCTCCCTCCTCTTGCTCTCTCTCAAGTCTTGGTTTCCACCTCACAATAATGAGAAGATTGGGGATCAAGACAACAGATAAAAATATCTCAGAAAATAGCAGCTTTAAACTCCAATTTACTCAATTTATTTGATGAAAAAGATTGTGGCTTGTGGGCAGAAGGTTTTTTTTTGAGTGCACTGTATTTTCACTGTTTAAAGGACAAAGGAGCTCATCAGCAGCATGGCAGGGATTGGGTAATGAAACAAGTGTTTAAATCATGCAAATAGTTTTTACTCTGATATGGAAGCTCACAACCTTTGAACGACTGCTGAACTTCATATGCAGCCCATATGTTCAGTGTTCAGTAGGCTGCACATATTGCCATAATAACACATGGGCCAGGACCTAGAGTGCACTTTTAATGTAGGGAAACATGTTTACTATGCATCCCAAAACTTTAAAACGGAAAGATAATTGGAGTTTGTGATGGATCTGGTCAGTGATGCATTGTGAGGAACAGTGACCACAGTATGACGGCTAGTGCTAATGATTCATCTAGAGGACCTTTAAACGAGTAGCTTTGGTGTCCATGATTGGACTATATTTCACAAAACCTCATTAGGCAGCATTAGCTATGCCTTAAATCTTCCATAAAACTTTCATTCTCATCATAAACTCTTCCTCTAAACATTAGATGTTCTGTAGTTATTCAAGGACACAAAGAACAGTTTCAAATGAGCTTAGTGTTTACAACTGCATGTAAGATGGCCTTGTATGCAGCTTTTTCATGTTCTTATCGTAAACCTACACACTTCGTTGTAAAAGTGAGTTTTTTTCGATGTTTTGAGTGCACCACACAAACGCTTTCTTGTTGCTTGTGCCTCTGAGTTCATTGTTAGGTGGAGTCTCGGAAGACTAGTCATTTGATTGGATTTTGTTGACCTAAGCACACCATGCAGAACATTTATCAACACATGACCAGATTGGGGTTGTCATACAAATAGTGGAATCTGATGAGTGGGAGCAGAGCAGCACAATGGAGCTTAAATTGAATCTTCTAGCATGCACACTGTTGGAAAGGCTTTAGGGAGCAAGGTGGGAATCTTTAAACACAGGGCTGGCTCAACAATCATGACTGTAATAAATCCTACAGCATTTTGGATTCATACATTTTCTTGTTTAACACAATTAGATTCTTTCTTGTTTTCTATGTCTGTTACATTACCTTTGTCAGCCTTCAACATGCTTTAATAAAGATTTTATCAAAATTACTTGTACTTTGGCATCAACAATCACTGCCAGGCGTAATTTACAGAAAGCGACAGTCCAGTTTTCAATAAGGTCTAAAATGAAAACTCATACAACACTCACTCTGTGGTTGGAGATTATTCAGTATAAGACCATGCATAGAAGGCACAATCTGTATTCATTAGCATCCATATTATTATTATTCTACCATTCAAGTCAATGGCAGCAATACAAACAGCCTGCAGAAACGTTTGGAGTACTGATTCAACTGGTTCTAGAGAGACACCTGACTCAATGCACTACTTGCACTGGTGGCGCACTTCTGCCTTGAAATAATAGGTGAGTTTGGGTTTGTCATCTATTGTATTGGTGTTCAGACACAATGCTCAGAAAACAGTGTGTTTATAGTTTAAGAGACAGCATAAGGTACAGGGGGCACACTGTTGTGTTCTGCAGTGTTCATCGTCTGCAAAGTTCAACAGAATTTGCCGATTCATGAAACAGTTTCTGAATAATTAGCAAACAATCCTAATGTGACACAGTGACATCCAATTTAGCTGTCTTTTTGGAATTTGCATGATCACCAAAACCCAGTGAAACCAGTTGGATTACTGAGGGTTGCTGGGGCAGGAGGCATTTTTTTTTTTGATGTGAGGAGTGTCGGGTGTGCAGATCGCAAAACAACTCCACCACTGCTTGACCCATGTTCCCTCCCCGAGGTTTCACCAGCATTCTCCCTGCACACTTTTGTCACAGAGAAATGTCTATGTAGAGCTTGTTTGTTGTGTGCATGTTTAGTTTTTTTTAATTCAGGTTCCACCCACTCACTCACACCAGGGCTCCAGTCTCTCTCTCTCTCTCATTCATCAATCAGAACGCTCCAGAAGGTGACTCATTTGGATATAATTCTCCTCAAACCATCATCAAGCATCTTTGATCAAGACCTTATTATGTTGCTTTGAGTTTCAATGTAATTGTGTTGTTTGTGGTCATGCTGCCAGATGTTTTGAGTATCTGGAAACGTTGGCTAGATTTGGCTTTGTAAACCTTCTGAAGAGAGAGAAAGATAGTTGTCACATGATTTACATTCTGGTACACAGCACTCAGGTAACTTCTCTGTTAGAACACTAGCTAGGTGATGAGCATACGTATATTGCAGAAAAACGGCACCATAAAGGCGAGGGACTCTCTCTTCACGTTGGTTGGATTTAATTTTTTGGTTGTACTTGTTCCTGTTGGTTTGTCACTGTAATTAAATAACTTTGTTTGCCAATTTAGTTGTGCTGTTTCTCTTTTGGTTTCTCCACTCTTGTGAACAGTGTTGAATTGTGGGAGTGGAAGGTGTGTTCTACAATTACAGGTCTCATGGGAGTTTGCCAAAGCAATCCACCTGGGAAGGTATCCGACTGTGTCTTTTTTTTTTTTTGCAAAACAAATGTTACTGCCAGAATTATCATCATAAGAAAAAAGAACATAACAGCTTTGCTCACCCTCCTTCACTTTTCTTACTCTCCACTCAACCTTGTGCTCAGAAAGCATAATTGCAATTTTTTGTATACTTGTGACTCGAGGTGTGCATGCATGCACTGCATCACGGTTCTCCTGATTTATTAATTATTTCATTGAACGTCTCATGTATGGGTTCAGCCTTGGGATCTCCATCTTTTCCAGTATCATTGCAAAAATCTTCAGTCCACGCTAGCCAGAAACACAGGATAAACATATAGCAAGGGATGTCAACGCCAAATTTTTAATTGGTCCTTTTGATCAATTTAAGGATTAATGAAGGGCATGTTCAGATACATATTTCCCCTGCATCTCTAGTGAGATTTTCTGTTTAAACTGTGCACATGTATTAAAGCAGCTCCTTCTCACCTGCTTGCTGCACTTTACTTGTTCTAGTTCACACAGTGAGGTGTAATTTCATTCAGCAAGGTCGCTTTCCTATTCACGGATCTGTGGATAAAAAGTTCACCTCTCCCGCTGTGATTGTAATGTTTCTCTGTATGCTCAGCCTTGAGCTGTCTTGTTTGATTGCACTATCAAAATGTATGTGAACATAAAGTAGCAGTTTTTGTTTTGCTTTTCTAAAGAAGCTGATTTGAGACACAGAAAGATGCATCTAGTGTGGAAACCATTTCTAAATCTGTGAAATGTATTTTGGGAAACATTATTTTAAAGGGGGATTAATTACGTAGATATTGTTAAAAATGTACTCTTCACAAATAGCTAAAACAATAACACACTATTTAAAAAAAGAACTATTTTGAAATGAGCAAATACAATGTAAAAAATATAACTGCAGGCCGTGATACGGGGCCAAGCGGAAAAAGTTGTATTTTGATTATTCAAAATGGTGGCTAATTGGAACATGACATCATGGGGTTTATTGGAATTGACATTGACCACGGAGTCAGATGCAGAAGGAATTTTGTTTCTAGACTATACATTTCATGAGTTATTGGCATTAACATATGTGGATCTTTGGGCTAGTGGTGGCGCTATAATGTTTGAACTATAGGGTCCAGATTTGGTCAGATTTTATATCTTTCCTGCAAGCGGATCATAGGGCATTTGTCTTTGTTTTAATTGTACAAAACATACATTTTTGACAAAAAACAAAATGGCTGACCTCCAAATTGGCTGACCTAATAGAAATGCACATGTACCAACTCGGTATGATGTCCTGAACACATTAGGACCAGTTTTATGATTTTTGGACAAAGTGACATGGTGTTAGATACATTTTTCGTATCTCCTGACCACTAGGGGGCACTGAGTTGAAACTCAACAGGCAACCGTAGGATATGGCTCTTACAACACTCTCTAATGTTGGCATCAATCCACTCAATAGTTTAGGAGATATAGCCATATGACCGCTAGTTTCACATTTTATTCATTCATTAATTTCTCTAAAACTATGAGACCAAATTAATTATTTTGATAACAGAGTCTGTAGATGGTATTGCACAAGATTCATGGGAATTAGATGAATGGTCTAGGAGGAGTTTAAAAACATTTTTTTGTTGAATATTCAAAATGGCAGGCTAATTGGATAATTGGAACATGACATTATTGAGTTCACTGGAATTGACATGAGCAATTGAATCAGTGGCAAAAAGAATTTTGATTCTAGACTATACAGTTCATGAGTTATTGGCATTAACAGATGTGAAATTTTGGACTAGTGGTGGCGCTATAGAAAAACGCTAACAAAAACAAAAGGTGCCATCGCACCTTTGGTGGCTTGGCCCCTAATTAGTTCATTCATTCATTCATTCATTCATTCATTCATTCATTCATTCATTCATTCATTCATTCATTTCCCGACCCACTTATTCTCTTTCGGGGGCACAGGGGTCTGCCGGTGTCTATGTCTAGGGCACATTGGGCTAGAGGCCGGGGTGCACCCTGGACAGGTCACAAGTCCCTTGCAGGGCAACATTCATGCACAAAAACACACCGAATGGGAATTTAGATTCTTCTGCCAATTGTTTTGGGATTGTGGGTGTACCTGGAGGAAACCCACAAAGCAGTGGGAGAACATACAAACTCCTTCCAGGAAGGTCACCGGCAGGCCTCGAACAGACAATCTTCTAACTGGAAGTTATTATAGGTATAACTGAGCTCCTTTATCTGGTACTTTTTGATCACGATGAAGGTCTTTAGAGAGTTAAGCAGTTGCAGATTTTTCTAGAAGCTCTGCTGCTCTTGCAGTTGCTGTCTAGTTAGATATCATTCTTTTCATTTCTGTGATGTACCTAAAAAGCAGATTTAACAACATTAAAAACTTCTAAAAAGAATTTGGCTGAAGACAAATAAAAAATGTAACTGTTTGTATTTAGGCATTTACACACAGGAAGCCAGCTTAAAGTACAGTGGTATCTCGAGAAACAAAATTACGGTAATCCGTTCCAGGGTGATGTTCATATCTCAAACAATTCGCATCTCGAAGCAAGTTATACATGTAAAACGTGCAACAGCTCTCAGAAACAAAAGTATAAGTTGCTAAAAAAAAATCAAGTAACAATTTGTGATATGTGCTTTACAAAAATGCTCAAGCATAAAAAAATCTTTTTAAGATGTTCGTGACCTGTTGCACATCAGAGTTCATTCAATCCATCTAAAAGATTATTTCTATATTTACAAGAATTACAAACCCAAACCTTGTTGACTTTGATCCTTTGTATATTGTTCCTTCTTCCTTTTCATGTTAGATTCCCTTTTATCTTCCTCAAACTTCAGTTTAAATCTCAGGTGGAGAGAGATTTAAGTGGCAAAGGTAACTCATGCAAACAGGTACTGTCTAGTTTTCAACACAGCGTTCAACTTAACATGACTTATCATGTCTTAACAGCGAGGAAAATGCCCTCATACATTCAATTTAATTAATGCAAGTGGGCAAATGAATATAGAGATCTCAGCGGGATTCATTTATGGACCTAGCAGATGATTCACATGGTCATTATTTAGTTCTCCGCTTAGTTTTCTGATCATGGTCCGCTCAACAAATGCCCTCTGAGCTCAGCATCATGACTTCAAACAACTGAATAGCTCTTAGAATTTGCAGACGATGCTTGCAAACGTTTAATGACCAAGTGTACACAGAGAGGACCTAAAAAGTTACGTAAAGAATTATTTATAATAGATTTCCCTCATCCGCAGACAGCAGAAGTTCCATTATGTATTCCCAAGATCATTAATTTGTGCAAAGATGTTTCTGGTTGAGATACATTCTCCAGACCTCAAGAGAAATTCAAAAGCACACACATTCACACTTTCTCTTTCCCTTTGCTCATTCATTTTGAAGCAAACTGATGTATCCTTGGGTTACACTGCTTTCATTTTTAATCAAGGGCTGTAGAGAACTATGCAAATTTGTCTCCATAAGAAAACAATTTGAATCTCTCATTAATGGCATTTAATTTCATCTAAACGCGCTCTTTTTAGACAAGATTTTTACAGTATTTGTTCTCTCGGGCTTCCCCTGTGTCACTCGTCTTGTTAGCCCTCAAATAATTTTATCATGTAATCAGTTTTGTACAATGTAGAAACCAAGTTTGTCTCACAAGGCCGGCAAAGTGAAGCCAAATCATAACAAGAAGTCGCGTGTTTTCAATAGAACAGTCAATGGAAGCCTATCCAGCTCGGAAAAAGCTTCATATTAGTCCAATGACAGTAGACGGTGTCACAGCGTCCATATTTTTTTACAGTTTATGGTTGAAACACATGTATGGCGAGGATGCACATCGTTAATTGTGTGCGAAACCTTTAGAACCAATAATACATTGTGTATTTTGATCATGTGAAGCTGTATTGAACACGTTTTTAAACCAAAAAAGCTACAAGTGGTACCCCGAGATACAAAATTAATCCATTCCAGGGTGGCTTTCATATCTCGGACATGTAAAACGCCGTATACATGTAAAACGTCTAATCCGTGCAACGGCTCTCAGAAACAACAGTATAAATAGATAAAAAAATGGAAAACCAGAGAAAAATCAAGTAACGTTTCTTCAATTTTTAAATCTACACATTGTTAATGTAATAAATGATAGTTAAACAGAATAAAACACAAGCAAAATGCGTAACATGTACACAAAAGTGAAACATTAACTTGAGAGAAGCGATGTGTCGGAGGAGGTGAAACGGATGGCAGAAAACAGAACGGCACCACGTATAAAAGTTAACTTTCTCGAGATATTTCACAAATTACTAACACCAACACGGTTTCAAGCACAAACACAGACAGTCTCGAGCGTACTGGAGATAAAGCGCCGCAGAACAGCACTTTTCACGTTATAAATGTTATTTCTTTTACGACACCTTGACTCTAACGTTTGTAATAGTACATTATTGGTAATCTATACATAATGTTTTGCTCGATTTAAAACTTATTTAAAGTGTTTTAAAGCGTATCAGCCTCTGCACTTTTTGCAATGGGAGAAAGGGGTGCCAGACAACGCAGTGCGACGTCAGACTTAACAAGAGATAATAAGATAATAGAGCAGAACTGTTTATGGCTGTTTGTATCTCGAAGCAAAAAATTTCCAGCGACACCTTTTGTATCTCAAACATTTCGTAACTCGATTCATTGTTATCTCGCTGTATATATTATCATCGTTATGATGAAAGATACAAGGTTGTACACTTATTGTTACGTTTTTTTTTCTACTATATTAAAGTTATACCAAGCCAACTGTGTGTGTGTGTGTGTGTGTGTGTGTGTGTGTGTGTTGGTAGTTATTTTTATGTATTTGAAAATAGAAATATATACAGGAATATACGCATGTATTTATTTTCTGCAAATTGTAATTGTTTACTTTAAAACAGTGTATGAACTGATCAAATGGTCAATATACAGGTCCTTCTAAAAAATTTGCATATTGTGATAAAGTTCATTATGTTCTGTAAAGTACTGATAAACATAAAATTTTCATATATTTCAGATTCATTTACACACAACTGAAGTAGTTTTTTATTGTTTTAATATTAATGATTTTGGCATCTCAAAAAATTAGCATATCATGAAAAGGTTCTCTAAACGAGTTATTAACCTAATCACATAAATTAATTAATTAACTCTAAACACCTCCAAAAGATTCCTGAGGCTTTTAAAAACTCCCAGCCTGGTTCATTACTCAAAACCGTCCAGAAGAACATCACCGACACCCTCAAGCAGGAGGGTTAGACACAGAAAGATATTTCTGATCGAATCGGCTGTTCCCAGAGTGCTGTATCAAGGCGCCTCAGTGAGAAGTCTGTGGGAAGGAAAAAGAGTGGCAGCAAACGCTGCACGTTGGTGGTCTGGGGTGCCATGTCAGCTGCTGTTGATCCACTGTGTTTTATCAAGGGCGGGGGCAATCAGGAGATTTTGGAGCACTTAAAAGCTTTATGGAGATGAAGATTTCGTTTTTCACCTGGCACCTGCTCACAGTGCCAAAACCACTGGTAAATGGTTTACTGACCATGGTATTACTGGTGCCAACTCTCCTGAGCTGAACCCCATAGAGAATCTGTGGGATATTGTGAAGAGAAAGTTGAGAGACGCAAGACCCAACACTCTGGAAGAGATTACGGCCGCTATCGAAGCATCCTGGGCCTCCATAACATCTCAGCAGTGCCACAGGGTGATTGCCTCCATGCCACGCCGCATTGAAGCAGTCATTTCTGCAAAAGGATTCCCGACCAAGTATTGAGTGCAGAACTGAACAGAATTATTTCAAGGATGACTTTTTTTGTATTAAAATTTTTTTTTTTTTCGTTTTTTTATTGGTCAGATTAAATATGCAATTTTGGGGGGTTTCATGAGCTGTATGCTGAAAACATCAATATTAAAACAGTAAAAGGCTTGAACTACTTTAGTTGTGTGTAAATGAATCTGAAATATATGAAAGTCTAATGTTTATCGGAACATTACAGAAAATAATTCACTTTATCACAATATTTTAATTTTTTTAGAAGGACCTGTATTAACATCATTAGTATGATACATAACAGATCACATATTCACAAATATGTCACTTTTTTTACAAATTCCTTGTTCACAGCTTTCGATACTTAAAAATAACTTGCATGATAGAGATTGTAAAAAAAACCACTAGGTAAAGACTACAAATACATTTAATTACTTTAAGAACTACACCGTAAAATACTAAGAGTTAAATTAACTCTACTCAGAGTGTATTTGGTCCCACTCCATATAGAGTTAAACCAACTCTGAAGGAGAGTTATTTAAATAAGTCTATTTGAACTAAACAGTCTATTTTTGTCTGTTTTTACTCTTTCTGGAATGGACTTGGTCCCTCTCTGAATAGTTAATAGTTAGTTTGCATTTTCCATGCACATTTGGAAAAACATTAAGAAAATAGATTATTAAATTACTCTTTCTCAGAGTCTGTTTAACTCTACATAGAGTGGGACCAAATACACTCCGAGTAGAGTTAATTTAACTCTTAGGATTTTACTGTGTAGAACGCCTACTGTTCAGTGACCGAAATGCCTTTTCCAAATAAAGCTTTTTATTAATTTAATGGCTCAAACCGTCTGCAGGTCTAAACTACAAAACAGTGTGCAGCACATCACGCTGTTGATCCAAAAAGCTACTTTTCCATGCATAAATATCATGTTGGTCATAATAACATTAATTTCTAAAAAGGTGATCAAAAAGAATAGATATTCAGACAGTATTATTCAAATGAGTTAGACCCATTTATTAACAGTAAAAAACAGTTGGACAACTCTTAAACTTTCAAACAGCAAGATTTGTTGGCTATATTTTCCTGAGACACAAAACAGCATGCTCTCAGAAACTTGAGGAACAGTGTAATAAAATGTAGCAGCACCCAGTACATTAATCACTAAGCAATCAAAATCATCAAAACAAGAGATAACAGATTGCTGTACATTAAATGTGGTAATTTAAACATAAAATAAGCAAAGCTTCTTTCATTCAACTTTGCCAGTACTCTTACATAGTCATCTTTATTCTTATCAATATTTGACTATCCACCATCAAATAGTGACGAGGAAGTGACGTCTTCCGCGCTGTTGCTTGACAGAGAGAGTTGCTTAAATTAGACATGTTTTCTTCTGACGCGGATGGTGATACTTTGGCGCTTTTTCTCCTCAGTGAAATACGCTACATCGTTCTTTTAAAGTAGACTATCGTTCTTTTAAAGTATCACTAACAGATTCCCAAGCTAATGCAAATATGTGTAATTAATCATAAAATTACTTACCATTCAACACGAAGAGGGAAAATGTTGGCTGTTTACACATCATCAAGTTGTATTTTACATCAACAGAACTTAAAATTAAATTATTTTTTGATTAATGGATCATTTTAAACTCAGACAAGTCATGATTATATATTGAAACAAAAGGCATAATTGGTGTGTCACCTGAGCTCAATAAAAAAACAATTAAAAGTAAAAAGTCTAACAGTATGTACGACCTTTATTTTTCATTTTACAACAACATATATATATATTTAAGTAATGGCAAAAGCTCCCATTACTCACTTTTTAGAGTGTACGTCATCGCGATACTGGCTGCAGCGAGGACAGTTTCTTTACTGCCTGCAGTGTTTTTCTAATACTACAGAGGTCTTTCACTCCATTCTTTCACCCAGCACTGCTCTGTGTATCTCCTTCGTCTGTCTTCTTTAATCTCTCACATTCTTCTTCGTCTGTATAGTGTCTTTGTTCTTCTGTTCAAGTACATTCTAATGGTTGTTTTCCCACGTGTTGATAGTTCTGCGTTTTTTGTACTAAAATCTGGTTCGTGTCCTACATCTTCTCGTCTTCTTGTCACAGCCTGTCAGACTTGTATTCCAGTGAATGTTAAATGCCTTTGTGCGTTCAATCTCAGAACCCAAGCACAGCTAATGATGGACCCTCAGTGACGTTAAGCTATTAAACTATTGTTTAAAAGTGCTGCTGTTAACTTAATAACTTATGATATTATCCATTATTTCATTTGAAAGCTATCATAACAGAAAAAAGAGAAGTGGCATCTTCCTCGTCACTTCCCATCTTTGATGATGGGGCTTTTGAAGGCTTGATCAAAACGAGGTGTCTATTCATGCCAATGATGTTTTCTTCAGCTGAGGAAATGACACTACATTTTGCAGCTCATCGACCCATAATTCCACGATCAGTGAGTCATCTTCGAATTAAAACCCACTTCATTCTTCACATGTTGCTTCATGAGCAGAGTTTGTATTCGTGGTTAAACACAAGAGATGAAAGGCATGTATGATCAATAATGGAAACAGCTGGATGTCTTTTCTTTGCATTTTTACTACTACATCCCACATTTTAGAGCCTGCAGGAGCTTTGGATTGATGTTTGCTTCTGTTCTATAGCTCTTAGCTGTGATTATTTATTCAGCTCTAGCAGACATCATGAACTTTCTTGAAAGAGGTAAAAGGATGATGGGTTTTGACAGGCTTGCGTCCATCACAAAAATTGACTTTTCAAATTTAAGATTATATATATATATTAGGGGTGTAACGGTACGCTAAAATCGTATTCGGTTCGGTACAGTGTCTTGGAGAGCCCGGTTCGGTTAATAAATTAATCAATAAGAACTTACAATATCTTTATTTTAAAAAGCTGCCAATACACAATAGAATTCTTGCATAAAATAAATAAAAGTGACACATTTGGGCGATATTTTAAATAAATTGCACTCTTTATAAAGAAAAACTATTTTTAAATAAAAAAGTAAATACTGCAACTAGTTAGGACCTGAAAACTTTTAACACTAGCAACAGCTTTAGCTTGTATATCAACAAAACTAACTATTCAAGTTTTAGGCTAAAAAGATTAACCTATCCACATTTTCTGAAGAGAGCACAGATCTGGTTGCAGTGACAATATCTCCAGCAGTAGAAAATGTTAGATGTGTTGCCTGCCCGATCTCCGTGGAACAATGTCGGCATACAACTTTAAATTTATCCACTCGTCTATCCCCGTTATGTATTTTAACAGAGAAGCCAAAGTGTTCCCAAACAGGAGAGTGTAGTGAGGTGGGAGGGTCTTCAAGCTCTGGCTTCTCTTTCGCTGTAGCCATGATGCCATTTTCTTACTCATGCTCTGCTACTCGTGGCGTGCAGCTCTACTGTGCGTCACTCAATAGCGTCCGTGCGGAAACTCGCCTAGGAACATTGTTCCGCTGCGCTTAATATCGCGCTAATAATAAATATATATTATTTAATTAAAAAA
>SRMA01027378.1:0-64105 GCA_007224835.1 Danionella cerebrum | reverse complement strand
TATATATATATATATATATATATATATATATATATATATATATATATATATATATATAATTTCATAATATGTAATTAAAAGGCAGACTGTTTTACTATCTAGGGTGGCACGGGGGTGCAGTGGGTAGCACTGTGGCCTTTCAGGTAGAAGGTTTCCGGTCCGTGGCTCGCCAGTGACCTTTCTAGAAGGAGTCTGCATGTTCTCCCCGTGCTTGTGTGGGTTTCTTCCGGGGTACTCTGGTTTCCCCACAATGCCAAAACACATGCGGTTAGGTTAATTGAACAATGTGTGAATGTGTGAGTGAATGTTGCCCTGCGATGGACTGGCGACCTGTCCAGGGTGTACCCCTGCCTCTCACCCAATCTGAGCTGGAGATAGTCACAAACAGATTCCCGTGACCCCAAAAAGGGAATAAGCGGGTATGGCGTGACAATGGATGGCTTTCATTTAGTATTTATTGCAACTGAGTAAATTTCTACCAAAGGTTGTGGCTGGAGCTTGATGCACATTCGTGACTTGTGTAGGTCTACAACTGTGTACCAGACAGCCTTGAAGTTCTCTTTGGCTTTGTAGTGGCAGAGATTTTGGAATCTGATTGATTTGTAGCATTGTTTGTTTTGCTTTTGAAAATGTATTGCTTTGTGAACAGATATGTTTTATAACGAGTCCCTTTAAAAAAGGCTTTCTTCTCACCTAGTTACCTCTATAAAGACAAGACAAAAAAATCTTCTGAATGGTAGAGGGACAAATCCTTATTTTACTTTTGTGCATTTTTAAAGATTTGATGTTGATATGTGCTGAAATGGATTGAGCTACTGGGCACAATCAGCAGGTAGCTTAACTGGTTTGCTGTCTGAAGAATATTCATTTATTCATTCATCTTCTTTTCCCACATTTCCCACAGTGGTCTCCAGTGCACTCTGGGCGAGGAGCAGGGGGTAGCACTGTAGCCTTTCATTGAGAAGGTCTGAAGTTGGCTGAAGATGCTCAAGCAGAACCCCGAGGCCTTCCAAAAAAGGAACTGAAGCAATTAAAGAGCAAAAGCACACAGTTTGATTTACCTGCCCTCACGAACATTGAACGTATGCTTGCCACGATATCACAAGTAAAGTATTGTAATAGATCTCTAATTGAAACATATACATTCCATGTATGTTTAAATGTTAATACAAGCCCTAAACTTACAGTACATTGATGAATAAACTGTTTTAAAGAGTTGACGAAGGTTTTTGTGCACAAGCTGCAACCAATCTGCAGTGCTATCGAGTACAGCTGCCCATTCATTATTATTAATAAAAAATTAACACATTGTATATTGTAATCAATTTAATTCAAAACAAAACAATTGGACAAAATTGTGTAATTTAATAATAATGCAGTGCTATTAATAAAAAAAATATTTATCAAAGTTATAGTGTGTCTTTGATTGATTTTAAATAGGGGCACAAAAAATAGAATTAAAACGTAAATAGATTTTTTTCGTGAAAAATTGTAAAGTTCTTTTTTGCGTCTTACATCAGCTTTCATTGGACATTCTCCTTGTGAAAAACGGATCGGATATGGCAGCCCAAAACTCTTTCTTTTGCACCACTTGTTCAATCAGATGTGATTGAAGCTCAGAACTCATTGTGAGAAATTCTCACGATTCTCAAAAGTCACTAAATTTGTCAGTAGTTGCTAGATGTAAAAAACCAATCACTAGGTGTCTGAAAAGTAACGTATTCTAGTAATGAAGGCACCAAGTTAAGACATTGTTAAAGTGCTCATATAACCAAGGTTTAGCCACAGATTTAATTTAAAGCACCAGTAAAACTGGCCTGCATCAGATGGATAAGCTCGTCTCTATGCAGGTTTTTTGAATTGGTGCTAAAGTTTTGAATGGCATGACATGTCCAAGTCTGCTTCGTGCTTGGCATCAGAAAGAGCTTTCTGCAGAACAGGGGTTTTACTCTTTGACTGGTTTACAAGTTATCAAGATGCATCGTGTCAAATCCTAAAAGTTGTCTGCTTTGGTTTTGGGAAATTGTTGTAAACAATGTTTTTTGTATTTTCTCGGACTATGCTGCAGGTATTTGGAAACTATACAGTTTATTTCATTCCCAGCATGTCTCGTTCCGTTCCTGGGAAGATACCCGCAGAGTTCAACTCCCTTCCTGATTAGACACACATGAACCGGCTAATTATGTTCATCATGGTAACGGGAAATTTCCAAGCAGGTGCACTAGAGCAAGCTCTACAGGTACAGCAGGAGCAGGACTCATCACTCCAGGTCTATGGTTTGACCGTCTGTTTCTGTACCATTGGAGATAAGGTGAGAAAAAAAAAAAACACTTTTTTTTATATTCGACCAAAAACAAGAAGTTTTATACTTCTGATGAGCTAAATTTCCTGTTTTTTCATCCTCCTAAGTAAAACAGTTTTTTATTAAAATTTGTTCATTTTTTATTTGTCATTTTGTTTTAGCCAATATTAAACTGGCATGTTATGTAACGTTCCCTGTTATAAATTATAATTGCATCTGCCTGATTTAACCAGTTTAACTTGGTGAAAACCAAGACCCTAGAGGTTGGTTTGAGGCTGTTTTCAAGATTAAATTCCTTGATTTAAATTTACGCATGTAAACTGACATAAGTAGTGTCCATGACCCATATATTTCTAATTAAAGGCTTGGGGTTTGATTTGGGATAAAAATCAAAGGCTAAAAAAATAGATAATTCACCCACTCTGAGTATTCATGAATTTGCCATATGAGTTCAAACCAATTGGTACCAGATTTTAAGGGAGGGTGTCAGCACTTTTCTATTACCAGTGGCCAGTCAATTAATTGTTTAGTCAATTCATATTATGCATCAGGTGGGAAATGTAAATAAAGAAAACTAAAAAAAAATGTTTGATATTTTTGCTAAAATTATCTCCATTTTTGTCTTTTGCATTGATATAATTCTTCTTTTTCTGCTAAATAAGGTTCATTTGACAGACAAACGAGTTATTTCAAGATTTAATTTTCTTTCGAGACTAGTCGCAACTCCATTTTGATTCATCATAATTCCGATTACAGATATCTACAGTATTTATTTGACTAGTTGCAGTTGTCTTTAAACATGTCTCTAAATAAATTCTCACAAGGCAGTTATCTTCAACTTCATTTTTACTAATGATAAATCAATTAAATATATTTCTGACTTTCTGACATAATTCCTACAACAGATATGTACAATTCTTATTTGACAAGAAATAAAGGAGTTTGAGGTATCTTTAAATATAATTCTTTTTTTAATTGCATCTGATAAATAACCCAAAGTATGACACTCAAACTAATATTGAAAACCAATTAAAAAACTAAACAAAGGTTTTTTTTTTAATGAACAGAAAATATGACACTTCCTGATACACATTTGATAAAAACATACTAAAATAACAAACAAAAATTATAAAAATTTAAAATAACAAAATTATTATAAAAACCATTATAACCTCGGGAAGGAAGCAAACTGTTGAGGCAAATATTTTAGTCCAAGTGAGAATGATAGGTGTAAACACTTGAACGTTTTCTAGACATAGTTCTTGGATTCCTGTGCATTTACAAATAAATTAATATTTTAGATCGCCTTGGGCCTCTACACAAGTGTTTTTCACTTTAACAGGAACATTCTAGAGTTCAATGCTGATCCAGAAATGCGTACTTGTCCTCCAGGGTCCTGATGTAGCACGGCTTCTCTGCATTCCTTCACAGAAAACGATGGAAGTGGTTGGCTGTTCTGATTTATTGATGAACTTTTGCATTAGACATAGTTTATTTTTGAACAACATTCATCCAATGTTATGCAATATGCAAGACACTTCCTGCTCATTGGTACGAGGACAACCAGATAAATTTTGATTATGTAGTTGTGCTTACGAAATTTTATCACCATATTCTGTATATTGAAGAAAAAAAGGTTTTATTCCATGCTAGAGTTTCAATGTGATGATGCAGTTTGTAATCTGCAGTCGGCAGTGTCGGTTTGGCTCACACAGATCATGCATTGAGTTAGTTATTCCCACTCGACCCCCATGCACCTGGTCCCAGATAGCGCTCAATAATTTATATGAGTGCCTGCTGAACAGACTGCTGTCCTGCTGAGTGATAGCGGGTCATCCATGCCCCTGGTCGAGAGTGCCACCCCAGTTGTGAGCCCCAGGCCTGGCTTCTTCTATTCTACAGGCATCTCCCATCACCCATGTTGCAGAAGAGACACTTTAGTTTTGCAAAAATAACACATGTTTGGGTCTGTTTTAACTTGTCACTGGTGACTAATGAATGCCCAACACAACATTTAAATTCAATGAAACCCCAGAGAACTAGCAAAACAAATATGAACTTTTAATACTCTCAAATGTAATTGTATTAAAGATTAAAGAATACTTGTAAGTCACAACATATAACACACTACACACCAATTTGACATCTTTTGTCAAATTAATTTTATCTTTGAAAATGTATCAATTATTCACTTAAAATTTTGTAGAAGAATTAATTGTCGACGTAACGTCATTTAGGATTAATTTCGGATTAGTTGTTTGTACCCCTATTCTATTATTACAGCGTTTGCGATACTGCGAAAGAAAGCAAACACATTAATTAACGTTAATAAATACGGAAAGAGTGAAAATCACGTCATGTGCGATCCAATGGTCCGAGAGTGCCAGTCGAATCCTGTGCAAGAAACACAACCAGAACCTCCAAAATCCCGTCTCCCTCAATCCCGGTCACAAATAAAAAATGTTAACATTCTGACATTCTGAGCTCTTAATCAATTCTAACATAAAACTCATTTTCTCATGTCTCATTTTCCAACAAAATACATAAAGAACTTAATAACAGAAAACACTTTATCGTTCAACATATGTTTCAAGAAATTTCCTATTAACCCTGTACTGTCTGTTTAAAGCACTACAATAACTATTATAGTGGCTTGCTCAAGTTCTAATAGGTTTTAGAGGTTTTTATTTAGAGCCAAGTCTACATAAAATACTATGTATACAAGTGTATATATAATATTTAGTATCTAAAATCTAAATATATAATATTTAGTTGGATAGTTTCTACTCTCTTCCCAATGAACTTCCATTGTTGCTCACATTACAAATTTTAAAAACTATTTGCTTTTCCATGTTGTGCATCAGATGTCTTTGCCTTCTCCAAGTCAAGCAATTATATGCTCAAAAGGCTGCAACTGTCTCTTCAAAAAAATAGTCTGGGTGGTTATGATACTGGTTGCCAGATGGTACAATGTGGGACATAAAAAGGAGTTAAAGACATGCCTGTGCTCCAATCATCCCTAGTCTTGCATGATTTGATTGAATTCTTATTATAATACACTCACATAGTTTTTTGTCTGATATTTTAATAGCCCATGTTGCATATAATTATGTAGTAATTATCTGTCTCTCTGCACCAAGCCGAGATTCAGAACTGTACTGCAGGTGCCGCTTAGATTTTGGGCTGACTCCAATCAGTTCTCATCAGTCTGGATTACGTTTGTACAGCAGGATGTTCAGCCCACAAATGAAGCAAAATAAAGGCCATTGATTGAACAAATACAATATTTAGGCATTTAGATACAGCAATCTGTTTTTGCTTGATTTTGAAGGCCTTTACATTCAATTTCTGACAGCTTTCATCATCGACCTACTTATAAAGTTATAATACAGTAACATGACACGACTCATGTTTTTAGTTTGGTATGTGTGCTTCTGACTATCAGATTTTGTAAAATAATACAGCAAAAATTTAAGTTTTACAGTCAGTTTGCAGCTTTCTTAAATAAGAAATTGTAGAATAGGAGAGAGGAAGAGGTAAATTACCTCGAGCTGGAACTGATCTACTGGACCACCTGTGCCGGGCATGTCATAAGCCGTCGTAACACTATGAAAAAAATTCCATTGACTTGAATGGGATCGCTTACGGCGATGGAGAAGCTCCTGCCTACACGGTGCAGTTCCGGATTGTGCTCCAACGGAAAGTTTAGCTGGTAGAAATAATGGGAGATGCCTCTTGAGCCTCCACATTGGGGAGATTAGGTCAGTGAGAATTTTAGATCACTCAAGTAGTAGTGGTCTAAATCAAGATCTTAGTAGCCACAGCCGTATGCGGTGAAATTCCACATTGTTCAGGAATACTATGACCAACCCATAAGTCCCTTTAGCTGATGACCTACCACCTAAAAATGAAATCAAGGGATTACAAACCACACACACACGTGCACGCACCCACCCACACCCACACCCACACACACACGAAACAATCAAATTGTACATCGACAAAGCGCAGGTTAACTTAACAACTACCTGGAGTGTACATGTGTTCATTATGGAACACCCACAAAGGTATTTTACTGTGATCTGTTTAAACAACTCGTGTACTTTTTTGTAAGATAATAACTGGATACACAGAGCAGTTTCACAATTAAAACTGAACCTGCATGCTTCGATTAACCCACATGAAAGATCCTTTTCAAAAATCCATAACTGGGCTCTGTATTATGTATTACTCTTTTTTTTGGGTAGAACTTAAAACTAAAAAGACCTTTGAACTTTGTCCTGTTGCAGAAATCTGAAAGAACCTCTTGAAACCTCTTGAACAGCAAAGTGGTTTTTTAACTTTTATAAGTAAACAAAAGGTTTCTGCTCAATCACTCTTGACCATGTTTCACATATGATCCTGGATGTAAGGGAATTAGTAGATTGGTGGACAACAATCCCATCCATTCAGTCTGTGTGCTCTAGTTGGTCTGAGTAAATTATATTGTGTTATACTTTGGCCTATACACCTTCTGATTATGTGACCCAGCACTGGACATCCTACTTTTGTTTCAGAACTCCACGCATTATATGCACAGGGAAACAATATTCAAAAACATTTTGAGGTTGTTGGTATTGTTCCTGCTCAGTCTCAGTCTACTATTATTATTATTACCAGTGATTTGATCAAATAATTTAAGTTCTGTAAAAAGATGTAACGTGTAAATTTTCACACGGTTTGTAAAAGTGTTCTTTTGTATTCATGGAGGCACTGAAAGAGGATGCTTTTTTGTCTGTCCTGGTAATGCACCTGTAAGTCTTGCTGTTTGGGTGAGCTTTATTTTTAATGACCTAATCAGTGTTGACAAGCAGCACCACTGCCTGCTGGGGCCAATGAAATCATTATATCCCTGTCACAGTACACAGTAAACACAAGCACACTCATCTCATTGGGATTGAGAAGTGTGTGTAAGCATGTATGCTACACGCTCATCATAAATATAGATTTAAATCCTAACCTTTGCAGAACATAATTTGTGAGATGGTGGTAGATGCATATGATCCCCAACTTGCTCATAAAAGAGAACATTTTAATTTCCATTATATGCATTTACCTCACTGTCTGCTGTCTGACCCTTGAGCAACCTATGCTTAGCCTGCCTAGCTGTGGCTTTTCAGAGGTCTGGCTCTTTGCCTAGCACACTGACTCCTAGGTGCCATCAGGCAGGAGAGGGGCATTCGATTGCCCCAGGCTTCTCAGCAGGCACATCTGCGTTTGTGACAATGTCCCCGGGGCCACATGGTAAAATGTGGCATACTCATAATTACAACAGCACAATGAGGTCTAGCTGGAGATTCTAACCCTCTTATTTTCAAATGCCCTGCTATTTAACCCGTGTCACATGCTGACATTCAAAATGATATAATACTGGTGATCAAAACTTTATCTTCCACATTCGATTATGAATTATGTTCTTTGTAAAACTTCGGTAGTTTCATAGGTAGTAGTTTGGCTCATTTTGACTTGACTTGTATAATTTCTGAGTTCAGTACTTGAGAAATGACCTTATTTGATTTGTGCTCCAGGCTTCATGCGCCTCATTTGGTAATTTTTTTTCAACCCTAGCTTTCTTGTCCAATTTTTCAATTCTATTATTTTTTTTCCCATTAGCATTCTTACTACTCAAATCTAGCCTGGTTGTCAGGGAGAGTTCAATTTGAGGTTGATAATTTCCCTGTTCTTCCTACTGTGCATGCCCACTGTAATGTACCATGCATTAGCACGAGCCTGTAATCAGTCTACACTTCCGCACAACATGCCTCCGCTATTCTCTAGAACACAGCACGTCCTTACTGCATTTACCAAAGTTCACTCGCAGCTTTTTCCTCTTCATGGAGCCTGCTCACCTGCCTCTGTGCGATCCGGTGTAATGAGTTTTGTGCTGCTAGATTGAATAGATATTTTACTCCACATGTCGCCAGATTAGATATTGGGATGGTTTTAAAAATATGTTTTAATAAGAAATCTGGTGAAATACAAAAGGACTAATTCTAAAGGTTGTTTTCTCTTTCTTTTTAAACATCAATGCCCTGTGGTAGGAGCATCAAGTGGCTAGTACTAACATCTGGACATATCTGTGTTATACCCACCAGTCAGGAGTTGTTGGGAGGGACGGATATCAACTGGAAACAAGGTAAGGCTGGCTTAAATACTACCTTGGCTTATTTGATTTGATGGATGGGCAACTGGTGTCATGCTTTGATTTCTTCTGAAATTCACAAGTATATCTGATTACGGCATGCAGTAATAAGGGCAGGTGTGGATCGAGCTGTGCATGCCCAGAACATCCGGGCCCCCTTACTGGCCACCTCACACTTTCGGGTACAGTACAACATACTGTATCGATTGTGATCGATTCACCCTTGTGTAACTTGTAGCTCTCAAAATCACACTGAATAACTGTAACTTAAACAAACTGAAGACAACGTCATCCTACAGTTAAACAAGGTCAAAAAATTGGTACTTAGACCATTCTTGAATATTATGAATTATTAGAGACTCAAATGTTTGAATATTCCAGTATAAGTTTACAAAAAGTCATAGCACTGCTGTGTTTACAAAGCTGTTTCTCTCATCCTATTAGCAGCATGTTTTCCCCTGGCTGCCGGCTCGTGTGGGCAGTGTTCAGTACCGGTACAGTGGATGCCATCTCCCTGTGGAATAGCAGGCAGAGATGCAATCAGCCTGCGGGGAAAACAGAGCTCTCAGATCAGCGCCGGATCCAGTGTTGAGAGTTCCACTGGGATAGATACTTTTCTTTTGCTCATGACAGAGGCTAAACTTCCTCTTTTCCTGTGAAACAGAAAAGTTCTACCAGTCCTGACTAGAAGGCCTGAGCTGCTAGGGCATAGGCAACGGGATTCGTTCATGCATGGAAATCAATAGTTACTGTCCTCTTTGAAATCTACTTTGACAGCTACATGTAACTATAGCACAGAGTATTTAAGTATTGAATAGTTGACACTGGAATTGCAATTTTTATGAAGCTTTTTTTAGTATTTCTAGAAACATCTTTGACGGATTCTTGTTTTACTTGTCACCTCACAATGTGATGGGTCAGATTATTTGGGGTAATTGGTGTTTTGTGTGCCGTGTCTCAATGGGGATTAGTTACAGAATAATTCAAACATAGCTAATTGACGAGCTCGGGCAATGCTGATTGTGTTCACTACAGGATCCTCTTTTTCCTTTGCTTAATTCTCAGTTGATTTTTGTTGCGGTTGGTGCGCAGTCACGCTTTCCGTGCCTTTGATTTAGACTTTTAGTGGAGGATAGTCTGCGCTCCGTGTTGGGAGACTCGCGGGACATCTTTCTCTCTTTCTCTCTCGTGCTGCAACTTCACTCTTTGACATCGTCTGGTTTCTCTCACATTATTTTGTACCTTGATCGACCGCTCCACGTACTGCTGACTGGGTGGAGTTGTGCTAGTGTGAGAGAAGCCATCTCCAGCAGAGAGGAGTGGACCCGCATAATGGGAGTATCAGAGCTGCTCTCATTTCATCCGTCAGAGCCCCTAAAACTATTTTTATAGTGGTCCTCTCCAACAAACACTGTTATTTATGCTTCGTTTCAGTCATTCTGATGTGTTAATTATCCTTTAGTCTTTAGTTTGGTTCATTTCGGTACTATAGATAATCTGTTGGGACAGTTGGTTTTTTAAGGGAATTATTCCTGCATCATTGCGGTTTAAAGTGTTTATTTTTATTTTTTTATTATTACATTGATCATTGATCTGTTTCTCCAGGACCCAGCCCTTTTTTTTCCGTGATTTGTGTGTATGCCCCTACGTGGGGTGCTGTGGTTTCTAAGCATGCGGTGATTCTAGATGTCAATGCACGGTGATTTTGTCAGTGATATCTCTGTCACCGGTAGGATTCCAGAACCTGGGGAATACAGTTGTGTTTCATTTACTTATTTTTATTTTGTTTTTCTACAACTCACTTCCACAAATGAGTCATGGAGCGAAATCACAGTGTTCTCCTTCAAAGTAAATTTTATTGTGTGTTTTAACTGTATTTAATAAAAGTTTTGTATTCTTTTAAAATCTGGCTTCCCATTTTTCTGCCTGCATATGCTAAACACAGTCAACCCTGTGCACCTTATTGTTTAGTCTCCATCACTTTCCATCATGACTAGTTAATGCAGGGATATATATATTTATGTATGTTGAACCCATGAGTGACACTTTCAGCATAAGCTGTGTAATTGTGAGAGGACCCACATAACTTATCTGTGTGCATATGGGCTTAGTGACAGCCTCATGGGTGAAGGAAAACTGAGTTGTGGCCTCTGTGTGTCAGCTCTTGGACGATCAGAGTCCGTCCATGTTTGGAAATATTATTCAAATGGTTGTGTTTATCCAAGCTGAACTATTTAATCAAAGAACAGAAGGACCAGCTTGTAAACTTTGAATGCAGCTGCTCTCAGCCCTAATCCAGCTACATTAATGCAGCTCAGCTTCTGTTCCCACTCTGTGATTGTGTATGTGTTGCTGTGTGCTGTAAATCCATGTGTGAGAACTGGCTCCAGAAACGCTCTTCTGCTCAAGACCATTCCACTGTGGCCCCCAACGTCTTCAAAACCCTTCTAGAATCCATGCAAATCAAATAGGATTTGGATTATATTAGTAGAAAAAATACAGTGAAAAGAATAAAAGGCTCATGTTTTGAGATATGGAACATGACATACGTGTTATGTGTGAACCACAATTTTTAATTTTTTCAGAAACTCAAAGCAAAATAGGACATGGGCTGGAATTCACATTTTCACAAAGATGGCACCACAAAATCTTAACCTTAAGTTTATATGTTTATTATAGCCTGTTATCACCTATATTTGCTCATAATATCATCCACACACACGTGAGCGAGCAATGTAGAAAAACACAATGCAGACCATTATTGCTGGATGTACCCTTTCAAAAATCAAATCTCCATTACAGTGAAATAATTTAACCAAGATATTCTTTAAAGATATGCTTTGGAAGGTGGTAAATTTCCCTTCACAGTGATAATGACCACAAAAACCTCCAATATATAGGAGAAGCCAAGGACTGCATCAATCTCGATGAGCCATATTCTTCACACCCTTCCAATTCATGGTCACTTACCACTAGGGGTGTAACGGTACGCTAAAATCATATTCGGTTCGGTACAGTGTCTTGGAGAGTTTGGTTCGGTTAATTTGGTTCGGTACAAAACAATAAGAACTTACATAATATTTATTTTGAAAAGCTGCCAATACACAATAGAATTCTTGCATAAAATATATAAAAGTGACACATTTGGGTGATATTTTAAATAAATTGCACTCTTTATAAAGAAAAACACATTTTTTTTAAATAAAAAATGAAATACTGCAACTAGTTAGGACCTAAAAAATTTTAACACTAGCAACAGCTTCAGCTTGTATATCAACAAAACTAACTACCGTATTTTTCGGCTCATAAGACGCACTTTTTAACAGCAAGCATACAACTGTTTCCATGTGTTGACGTCAGGTGCACAGATGAGCTCTCTCTCTCTCTCTCTCTTGCTCGCGTGAGGAAAACAAAACGCTCTCAATGACTGAAACTCTCCTTTAGTAAACTCAAACTCAAATCATCTCTCAACGGTACATCTCACACATGTACATACGAGATAACAAACGTAAGTAACGTGCTCTGCAATTGGGTAGTGTTCCTAACCAGGTAAGAGCGCATAAGGATCATATCTTAACACCATGCAACCGAATTGTCACTTAAATAAGCAATAAATAATGAGTTATTTAACATTAAGGAGTAGTTACATTTATTTTACATTAAAATAATTATTAATTAATTATTAAATTATTATTTTTACATCTGGGGGTGCCCAGACTCTTTTAAAGGTTTAAAGGGGGGGCTCGACTAAAAAAGTTTGAGAACCACTGTATTATTACTAATGTGGGGGCAATCTTACTAGCTATTATTAGTAATGTAGTGACAATGTTACTGGCTATTATTAGTAATGTAGTGACAATGTTACTGGCTATTATTAGTAATGTAGTGACAATGTTACTGGCTATTAGTAATGTAGTGACAATGTTACTGGCTATTATTAGTAATGTAGTGACACTGTTACTAGCTATTATTAGTAATGTAGTGACAATGTTACTGGCTATTACGGTATTACTAATGTGGGGGCAATGTTGCACTGGAACAGTGATGGTGATAACTAATGGTGGACTTTAGAGTGATGAGTGGGGGCAAAGAAAAACATTACAGCCTTTTTTTTGTTACTTTTACTTTTCACTGTCTGTTCATGTTACATGTTTGGCTGTTAACTTTTACACAGTTAATATAAAATATTTTACAACAGTATTTGGTTCAGAATCTTTTTTTTCTGGATTTTCCTCTTTAAAAATTGGGTGCGTCTTATGTGCTGGTGCGACTTATGAGCCGAAAAATACGGTATTCAAGTTTTAAGTTTTTGGCTAAAAAGATTAAGCTATCCACATTTTCTGAAGAGAGCACAGATCTGGTTGCAGTGACAATATCTCCAGCAGTAGAAAATGTTAGATGTGTTGCCTGCCCGATCTCCGTGGAACAATGTCGGCATACAACTTTAAATTTATCCACTCGTCTATCCCATGTTATGTATTTTAACAGACAAGCAAAAGTGTTCCCAAACAGGAGACCGTAGTGAGGTGGGAGGGTCTTCAAGCTCTGGCTTCTCTTTCGCTGTTGCCATTTTCTTACAAGTGCTCTGCTACTCGTGGCGTGCAGCTCTACTGTGCGTCACTCAATAGCGTCCGTGCAGAAACTCGCCTAGGAAAATCGTTCCGCTGCACTTAATGTCGCGGTAATAATAAATTTATATTATTTAATAAAAATACAGAATACCGAAACGGTACACAAGTGTACCGAACCGAACAGGCCGTACCGAAACGGTTCAATACATACCGTGAACCATTACACTCCTACTTACCACCCATTCCTGAACTCGAAGATGCTTACATCTACCCCATTCAAGAAATCCTCGACTCACTACATACTAGAAACGGCCTCTAATACCTCATCGACTGCGAAGGTTACAGAAGAGAGAGCATGGATTCCTAGAAACGATGTTCTGGACCCCAACCTGCTACTCACGTTCCACCAAGAACCTGAGAAACCTGAAGCCAGGAAACAAGGCTATCCTAGACGTTGTGAGATGGTGTCAGTAGCTGCCCTTGGAGGAGGGGTAGTGTCAGGGTTAGTGATGAGGCGAGTGATAAGCTTGTTAACGAAACACCTGATCCCACCCTGGAGCTCATCACACGCCCAACCAGCAGCCAGTTACCAGAGTTCTAGAACCTCCCCTTCCCCCTTTAAAAACCCACTGGTACCTACACATCCTGTCCTCCGTCTGCTCTAGTGGCTGACTTTATTGGACTCCATACCTAACCAAATATACCTCCCTTACCTCCTCTCCTTGCTTCCTGGTCCTCTTCCCTGATGTCGACGTTCCTGCACGTCATTCCCCAGATCTCTAGCTGAACCGGATTCAATGAATAAAGAAGAATGGACAAGAATGAGATAAACCTATTCTGTGTTTACTAAGGAATACTTTTTTTCTGTATAAGAGAAAGCATGTATTAAACTGTCTGTGACATATCCCACCCACTAATAACACCCACTCCTAGTCTCACCTAAGGACCTAGGATCATTTAGCTCATGAAGAGTCATGGCAATCAATCATTGTCATATCAATTTTGTGTTTACAGTAGCGTCCAAGAGCATACTTTTAATTAGTATTTAATTAAATAAAGTAGCTCTTCATGCCTACATAAACACTTATATCTAATATATTTTTTATGATGTTTCTTTTAAAACACTTGCACATGCTGTACTACCATCTTAAATACTTTCCATGAATACTCAAATGTAGATATTGTGAAATGAGAGAAGCAATGTTGGGTTCAAACCTTCAGATTGCCTGGGTAGTGTGTTTATATTTATAAAAATACAGTGCCCTGAATCTAATTTCATATACAGATACAATGCATATTAATGTGTCAGTTAGCAATCAAAGCACTTGTCTCCTCTGCCCTGCTTCAGAGCTGTCAGGAACATTCAGTGTCAGATCCTGCTGTCAGAGGATGCTGCACCTGCTGTCTGCCCACCACTAACCTGCTAATACGTGCTTTGATAAAGCTGTTAATAAATAAATAAACTGTTTTCGGTCTCAGTCACTTTTTTTCATTAAGTTCCATCATAGGATGGAACACTTTTGTAGATTTCACTATACAAACAAAAAAAAAACACTTTTTCATATGTTATAACACCACTATGCATGAAACATATGGAGCAGTAGGTCTCGGCTTTGTGTTCTGTCACCTCATGTATGTACATTCTATTTATGGTAGTGAGTTTAATCAAAATAAAGTCTTTGCTTCCCAATCAACCTCCTCTGGTATATTAGGATATCAAACTCTTAGAAGATTGAGGTGGTATATTTGTTTTAGCTGGTGTCGTCCAGGGTCGTGTACCTTGTATTTGAACGTGCCAATCTTCTCGAAGACTAGATGAGCCTTGCTTGGTAGCCAGAATCTTGCTGGTGGAGGTCTGGACCAATATTATCACTCAATCACCTGGCTGAAACTCCTGTGGTTGGGCCACCCGATTGTAGTGACACTGTTGGGTCTGCTACACCTTCATCAGGTGTTCTAACGGGATGACATGGTCGATCTTCTCACACATTTGAGTAAAATGTTCCACCACAGAGCCAAGGGCTGCTGTCTGCAGCTCCAATACATCTCTGGCGACATTGTTTTTTTTTCTGTGTGGTGCAGGTTGTACAGTCCCTCCGGGATTGTACAGGATTTTATGGTGATTGTCGCGGCCTTAAATGCCAGAATTTGCGACAGCTTTTCGAAAATGTTGCAATTTTTTTAGACAGATGTTTCTCAACAGCATTGCATTATCTTATGATTTCACAAACATGTTATGAATTTTTTTTAAGTGTTCTTTCCTTTTATTATGTCCTATTTATTATCTCAATTATCTTATACCCTCGCGGCTTTCTGCATGCTCTGATCACGTGCAGATCTGACAGCAGACAACCACTGCTGCCTCAGGGATGTTGCCCCCGTAAAATATTTAGACTTTTAGCATTTTGTTGCCGCAACGCCAGGGCTAAGTCTATGTAGGAGAAACACTGGAATAAATGATTGATGAAACTACCGTGTGAAAGCATGAACAATAGTTTTATTAACTGCCCCTCTCAAACTCGCTAGCACTATCACCTTTGTCCGCGCAAGTACTGCCTGACAACTGACAAAAACAAACCACCACAGACCTAGTTTTACAAACGTTATGAAGTTTTGTTGTTTACCTTGTTCCTTTCGCTGCTTGTGATAGATTTGCAAGCAACAGTTTCGGTCACAATGTTGCACACAGAGCAAAAGAGTTTCCCTCCACTTTCACAAAGAACATTTGGGAATTGCTTTGCACAGTTTTTCGCTGTAATATTTGATGTATTTGGGCTCATGGCTGCTCTGATAAGGAAGTCCGTACAGTGACAGGCCAAACTTATTGGTCGAATTTGCGGTAAAGTCACAGTGATTGGATGAAATTGCAAGGCCGCAAATAAATTGCAGGGATTGGCTGAATTTTTGTGAATTGGCGCGATCGCAACATTGCGAGTTTCTGGAGGGACTGGTTGTAGCAGCGGCAAGCAGTCATTTGAACCCAGGAACTCTCTGCAGCGGTAAGTTTTTTATTAGACCCACCTCTAGGAGCCAGGTTTCTCTGACCGCACTGATGTGGATCTGACACGGGTTCACATTGCGTCTGTCTCCATGAAAACAGGTGATGGGAAGCACTGCATAGGCTTCAGCACTAGGCAGGGTCTGTCCTCACATTTTAATTCATTTAAAAGTATGTGTTTGTTAAACATGCCCCAATTATGGATTTTTATCCTTTCATTTGTTTGTAAGACAAGACTCTAGGTTTGTCAAAACAGGGTGTGTGCATTTTAAATTGGAATGTCACAGATCCCCACTCTTCAAGCTTAAAGTAGGGAAGTGCCAGGAACCAGTGGAACCAGTGTTGAACACAGAAGGGACAGAGCAGATCTAGTAAGACCAGGAGCTATCATGGAGAGTCAGAGTTCATGAACTGTAGATCTGACAACTAGGGATGTGCAGAGATGAGCCTTTTTACCGCAGGAGATGGATTGGAGGAATGTTCTGACTTATGGCTAATTCAAACCTGCTGCTGCTGCTGGTCTAAGGTGGAGAATTCAACAACGTTTTATTAATTGTATTTTAGTTATTATTAGCATCGTTTGTTGTGCCTCTCAGAGTTTCTCATCTGATCAAGTCTCAACAAATTGTTTCTGATTGTTTTTGAGGCCTCTGAAAAAATCCAATTGCTTGGTTATGCCATGGCAACACGTAAGAGCTCCATTTTCCTGGATGTTGTCAATAATGTTTTTCTAAGCTGCTTTCTTCCTGTGCCTCATTTCACTCCGTGCCCTTCAAACCTGGGAAGTCTGCAGAACACGTCAGTTCCTCACCACCTACCATTATCTGTCATTGTGCTTTGAAGTGATTCATGTTTCATTAGTATACCACCCGAGATGCACAGCTCAGGCAGGGTGAGTTCAGCCAGTTCACTGAATGGCATGCTTACATCAAATAGCTCTTAATCCCAACCCCTATAACCTAAAGTTAATTCACCTTTCATTAAGAAGCTCCAGGTGTGACTAAGCCAAAGGCCAGACATGTCGACAGTGGCCAGTCTTCATCCAAGGGTGCACTCTTTGTAAAAAAATGACATATTTGGGGGTGGGGGCATATATGGCCTTGTTATTTGGCTTTCGTGACATTGTGAAGGTCTTTTGATTTCGCTATGAGTTTTTGTGCAAGGACAACACATTGGCCACTGCCGGGTTACATTGAAAGAACGTTTTTGAAATGCTGTGGGGAAAAGCAATTGATTCTGCTGATACTTTTGGTGATTAGATGCATCAGTCAGTGTCGTGATTATCTGTGTCATCAGCTGATCTAAACAGCTGTAGGCTCAGATTCTTTAAACGGCTGCAAAATCGGGGGCATCGCAGTTCTGTCTGCAGCTCCTTCAATTACTTGTCCTGATTGAATATATGCAAATCGCCAACTAAATTAAATGCCACCCGCAAGGACATCCCAAAGGGATTACATAACCTCTCAACAACCTTTAACTGCCCAACTGTTCACAGGGATGCAGCTCTTTGAAGGAAAGACAGCCTCAACCCTTGGACAATGACACTTGGATATGGAAACAGCTTGTCCCAATAGGCGACCCTCTGTCTGATCTCAGTTCACTCTTACACTGCTGTGTTCCTGTGAAGTCTTCATCTTTGATCCTCAATCTTTACTCTGCTCACTCTTCCTCTAATCCTACTCATCCACCCATGCCGTCACTTCTTCACCTCTTTTCCTTTAAACTTTTTTTTTACTTTCACACCTCGACTGGAGGACAAAAGACTGGGTCTCTGCTGGGTCACCTAGAAGTGGGGGCTGTTATTAAGGGCTGAGTCTGCCAAGATCAGAGAATCTCAGCATTGAGCTTCCATCTCCTGGAGTAAGGAAAGACATACAGGATAGAGAAAGGTCAATGGCTCATCTGAGATACTGTCTTGCTGGTTGTATGATGGGCCAGGAAATTCTATGTAATGTCGAACTGTTGTTTTGTCCCTTCAGTAATGAAGTAGATAGTTTTGATTCTGTTGGGTTGTACATCATGTGAGGCATTTACAGAACGTCCAAGTGGTCGATCTGTGTCAGCAGCCCTGTGAAAGTAAATCAGGTTAGTAGGCTGAATTTTTTTCTATACCAGATAAAAGGGATCATGCTATTGCTCTCATCATGCTGCTGTCGGGTGGTTCCATGTTAAGATCCCAACTTGTTTTTTTTTTATTTAAATAATTAGTTTTATATTCACAAAGTATTCATTTTTTAAATTGACACAAGTACTTAGACTGCAATTGTGGGCCATGTCCCATAATGCACAAAAAGATGAAAATACTATTCCAAACTAGTCATATTTGCCAGTCAGAAGGCTTGAAGACACCGAACATGCATGATGACACTCAACGCTATTTTTGCCCGTCATTGATGCTGATTATGTGTGTACTAACTGGGCAACTTTACAAGTCTTTTCACGTGATCAGAGCTTTGAATGAATGAGCTGCTGTCAAGAGTTCATTGAATTTCACTACAGTTCTATGATAGGAAGCCACCTTTACAAAAAGTCTCATACAATTTCTTCACTACTCGATAAGCATGACACTAGTAATGTCATATATAATATGTAAGAGTAAGCTAAACTGATGAGGCTCATATTCCGAATACATTTGCAACTTTCTGTTGTAAATCACCTCAAAAATTTGAGTTGGCTTTCATGGCTGTTTGGGCATCCTAAACTCCTACCTATCCATCAAAAATGCAATTCACATTGTCAGATGCAGAGGTGTAAAGCCAGCTTCAGACTGCATTACTTTACCCCCGAGTCGCAGACTGGTTTTGAGTAATTGCATGCAGGTAAATTCAGAGCTCTTGCACGTGCTTGACAATCGCACAGTGTGAACTACCAAAGACGCTGTATATTTGGCATACTGCTTATCTGGAGCTGTCGGGGAGTCACAATCTTGCAGTGTGAAATGTGTTCTGACTGAAAACATCATCAGCAATCTCCTGCTGCCAATGAGAGCAGCATCCAGGGAAACGTGAAGTTTATAAGGGCAAGGACAGCAATAGTAACAATGGTTTTGGATCAAAAGGGGCTTCTTTCTGTCTATTTGAACCCAATAAAGTAACAAAAAACATTTCATTTTTCATAATCCCTGTCTTGCACTTCGGTCAGGCACATGTGACCTTGCTCTGTTTGAGGATTTCAGTAAATGAAAAAAAAAGCAGTTTGAGGGTTTCAGTAAATGAAACTAGTGCTTCGGCTTGTAGAAGAAATTTGGATAATCCTCAACTTGAAGTGAACTTGACTGGCCTGAAGATTCCTGAGGCTTTGTTAAACCTTGTAACCTTGTGCAGGTTTGCCTTTACTTTTGAACAGAACGTGGTGGATCTTCCTCAACTTACTCAATTTCCTTAAAGCCTCTTTTTTCAAGTTTTGTTGAAACTAAAATCACATTTTCTTTTTGAATGTCAAGTAAATGGTATATTTAAAATGTAATTAATGGTTTACCATATGTAATTGTTCTATTAACATCTAATTACTATAAAGATTGAATTGGTTTTGAACAAGAAAAAGTAGTGTAGTTCTGTAATAAGTTTTATATAAAAATAAAATAATAAAAATAAAAATATAAAAATAAAATCGCATATCACCGGTCTCAGAATCTTTATCTTTTTCTTTTGGCATGCATTCCCTTTCACCCGCTCTTATTCTTTCCCAAGATACTATTTCTGTTATTTCAATATAAGTGGATGGTTGAAGCTCTTTTGAAAGAAGTGTTATAACCACCCACTACTGTCAGCTGCTTTTTAGCTCAAAATATTACATTATGGTTTGAATTTTCAGTGGCATTAAATTTAGCCAGAAAAACAGAATTTTAGTGGATGCTGAGAAACGTTATTAAAAGTACTAAACAAAATCTTTTGGTGAATAAAAAATACTTTCTTACCAGACAACAAATTCAGTTGTTTTTCTATATATTTGGACATTTTAGAAATATGGCCCTCGTCTCTAGCTCTTCTGATCATGCTGGACATATCGATAGAACACCTCATTAACTATTCATTCTAAAATGTATAAACATATGATAATCATGGATCATGTGCTCCAAAAATAGCCAATAGCCAAAATCCCAACCAACATTCTACAAAGCAAAATGGACGATCATCATCAATATTGAACATCACATATATCTCTGTGCACACACAACAGAGACCACCTGCTGCATCTTTTAAAATATAAGTCCATTTCACACACTTACACAGCTTTAGTTCACATTTCACATCCACGTTCTGGAAGAATCAGTCTGACATGAGGATCTGAAAGTCTTTATTTGATCACTGCACAAACTTCAGTGCAAGAAACTAGAGCGTTAACAACACTGCAGAAGCAGGGCTCAGGAAACATGTAATCCAATCGACACCATACAGGACGAAGCACTTCCAGCACTCATATTGTCTTTTATTTGGCACAGCATGCCAGCTGCTGGTTCTCTGTGTCTCTCTATAAATCTATTGCAATGCAGGTTAAATCTGTGAGCACATTGTGTTCTTAAAAGTGTGATGAATGATATGTAGTGAGTCAAATAACAGATTGTAGAATATAAAATACATTGTTATTAATGCATTATGTTGCTCAATGTAAAGTATTGTATCATAAGTATTCATGAATGGTTGCTTTTGCTGTGCCACTTGGGTTAATGATTTTCAATCATCACATATTTGTCCTTGACCGGATGCTATTCTAAAACAGCAGAGGCTTTCAGAACTGATTATCTTTACTCCACAAGACCATAAAAGACTGGGCATATGATACTCTAAATTGGCACTGAGCCTGATGACAATAACTTATCAAATTTACCAGGTGCTCTTTTATTGCTTTAGACATAAGTGGTCTTTTTTTGCAGGATACACAAAGCATTTTGAAGTAGATGCTAATGCAGTTCTGAAAGCATTATCCCTCAGAGAGCAGACAGGGCAGTGTTTTCCTCCTTCAAGCTCAAAGCCTTACAGATGCTTTATTTGAATCAATTAGTAAATGCAACTATATAGAGTAGAGTTGTTACATTTTTGTTTTACATTTTTTATGTCTCATTTAATCCGCCTATTTACTAATCAGCTAAACATATTTCATATTGTAACATTATAACATTAAATTAAGATTAAATTAAGATTAATTATCTTTACCCGCTTTCTTTTAAGGGTGCACCTTGGACAGGTCACAGTCTATGACAGGGCAACACACATACGGCAAATTTAGACATGCAGTACTGCCTCTTTTCAGATTTAAATGATTTAAAGCTTTGGAGAATACTTTGATTGAAAAAAAAAAATCAAGTAACTGTGTTTCTCAAACTATGGGGCGTGCCCCACTAGTGGGGTACAAAGGTATTACAGCAATTATTCATTAATTCATATTCCAACCCACATATTCCCTTTTTTAGGGTCACAGGGGTCTGCCGGTGCCAATCTCCAGCTTACATTGGGCAAGAGGTGGGTGTACACCATAGACAGGTCGCCAGTCCATCGCAGGGCATAATTAATTCCAATTTTTTTTTTCGTTCTACATTCTATTGTTGTGAATGTTTCTCTTAGGGGCAACCTTTCCAAGATGGTGAAAGGGAAGGGTTAAAATGAAAGATGGGCACACACAATATGGAAACAACTCTCGTTTAATAAATAAATAAAACAAACACAAACACCAGTGGTAGGGCAAAATCTTACATAAAATATACTTTAACAAAACTAAAACTAACTAACAAACAAAACAGGAAAAACTTTAACACAAAAGGCAATCAAATGATTGCCAGCCGGCTGCTAGAGAACAACTACAAAATATATTTTTCTAACAAGAGAAATGACAAACATGAAGCTCAGCTTACCAGACACATGTAAATCTCAAATAATGAACCCGCCCAGGGAAGAGGGAGCAAGAGCCTGCAGAAGGCAGCGGGCAAACAAGGGGAACCAGACATGAGGAGCAGGTGGGGCACATAAGGGCTAATTAACAAAGACAGAATGAAGACACAAACAGGAGAAGAGGCCAGAATAAAAGGTACAAGGGGGGAAACACAGACAAAGAGGATGAGCTGGCAGGAACAGAAGGAAAAGTTACAAAATAAAAGACTGAGACAGAACAAAATAAAACTGGAGGAAGAACCTAACAGTTTCACCGCAAATTAAATCAACCAACTCCTCCCTCTCACAAAATTAAACCCACTGAAAATGCGATTGCAATTGTAATCCTCTTTGTAAACAGAACCGGAACCACAAAGCATAGAGCGGGAGTTTGACATCATAATTTGCAAGGTAATTAAAATTCAAAAGAGGTAAAATGCGCATCTGAAATGTGATCTGTTTCAGTTTCATTTTAGACCCTGAACTTGTGCCACAAGTGCCATCTAGTACTGAAAGGTATAACCCTTTTGACATGGAAGACCTGTCATAAGAGCTCTTTTTTCCTCAAAATTCCTCCACAAAAAAATGTCACAATGTGCACAATGGAGCAAAAAGTCCTTGGTTCAGTGTATAAAGTTTAGGAGACAACGTGATACAATTTTCACATTGTTTTGATCTCGCCTTTGCTTTTTGGCGGGGGATTTATGAATTTTTATTTTGTCTCAACACATTACATTTTTGTTATAATACATAAAAACTGTATTTTTTTTATTTCAAATAAACTACTCAGAATTGTAGTAATTTCAGGGATGTTGTGGAAAATTGATATCAAGCATTGGCAAAAAAAAAACATGTTTAGTAAAATGCTCAGAACTTCTATGAATTAAAATGTCGGGAGAATGCTTCAGAGCCAGAGAAGTCACATGGTAAACCACTTTTAATTTAGATTGTACTTGTGAAAAAACTACTGAACTTTTATTTTCTCCAATTGTTAGTTGAAGTTATATATGTAGCAACTATTGACAGCACATATTTCTGAGCTGGTTATATAACTAGCCTAATTTATAATTTAGCCTCATAAACTTGTGGACTATCTAAGCTGTTATGTTCCACTGTCAGAACATACACTTAATTACGACTCTTAATGAAGAGCATCAATAAGTCAGCCTACGAGCAGTACATGACTTCTTCGTTTATTTAATAATGTAACAACACACAACAATGCCCAACTGTAGTAGTGCCACCTACAGGCACTGAGGGTGATTTTAATATCAAACATAACATAAGCTATTTCGATAACTAAAATATTTTTAAAAAGCAGGTGGGGCTTGTGGAACACTGGAAGTCACATAAAAGCTTGCAGCCACAGTCATGCGTACTTTGCAATAACACGTTTCTTTTTGCAAATAGTTGATCAGCTCAAATGCCAAATATCTGAAGTCAAGCTAAAATCTGAGCTGACTGTACAGCTTGCCTGTACAGATTATGGAGAAAATGTTTATTGATGTTCTTTACTAGATTACAAACAAATTAATTATTTTTCAGTTTAATGCCTCTCTTTAACCAGTGTGTTTTGTTCATTAACAATCATTAGTTTTGCTCTGATTTCATAGTGTTTGATGCACAGCTTTCAGAAAGCTATTAAAATCTTATCTGAAGTGCTTAGCAGCACTCGAGGCAATGTTAATACCTGTCTTTTGAAACTCAGGATAAGGTATTTAACTTTCTATAATTAAAGTGAGTCTGACTGCTGGGCCAATGCTATGTGAGATATCATAATGAATGTACAGAAGGTCTGTGTTCCTCTCAGTCCACTCATGTTCTGTCACTAAAACTTTAAAGATGCAACCGAGTCGTTTTTTTTATTTCGTTTTCTAAGCCGCAAACTAAGCTCAGAAGTATAGAGGAAGTGCTGAGTCCGTCACATGCTTGCAGCTGAGGAGCATGATATGGGCAGAGGATGAAAAGGTCATCTCTGGGATGCCATGTGATGAGCAGCCTGGCATTTGAGTTGTTTACTGGTTCAGTGAGGTCCAGTTACAAAATTGGAGAACATAATCCAAGCAAGCACACACAGAACATACAAACGTCATGTCACTCTGTCTGGAACAAGTAACCTCACTTTAGTTTCCAAAGAATAGAGAAACTAATCTATTATTTTAATGTTAAATAGCAAATAACACATAACGCAAATGTCCATTGCACTATTTAATCAAACATGGTTTAATATTTACTTACAAAGATTCCGACTGATTAAAAGTTAGATTTAAATCTCAATTTAATTCTATTATTCTGCTGATGCATTGTCATCTTATTCATACTAAAGTGGTTGTGATGAAGATCTCTGTGAGGGTTAAACATCAACACACACTGCTTGATCTGATTGGAGGGCAGACACATAGGTGCTCATTACAGGATGGTAAATTACAGTGTGCAATACAGCATCACCAGAGAAGACAAGTTTGAGATACCAACACTATAATTTCTGTAAACAGTGTCAAGTACAGCGAGGATTACGCCATGCAGTGGGATTCTAGGGAGTTGTTCATTCAGTACTTTATTAGTGTACTGCACGTAACATTTAAGCAGTGATGAGGATGAAGAGAAAGAAGCTGAATTACTGCGCAGGTTTCCGTAGTGAGGCTTTTTGGGAGTGTTGTGTTGAAGACTGAAACCTGGCTATTGCAAGCCCTCACAGCAGGGCTACGGTGCTTGAGGAGAAACCATTAAATAAACAATTAAACACAGCTAATGAAGGGGGCAGTCACCAGCAGGGTCTCGGCCTGACTTACTGCTACAATCAAGCAGAGAGCTTCTGAAGAGCAATAACACCACTTTCTCTTTCTATGATTCTGTCTGTTATATTGATGGGTAATTATATGTTACATGTTGTAATTTATGCAGGTGATATTGACAAAGTCAGAGAGGCCAGTGCAGAGGAGGGATGGTGGTTATATTAGTAGAAGGATGTTGGAGATGGAGATGCCAGGCAAGAGGTGAAAAGGAAGGCCAAAGACGAGATATATGGATGTGCTGAAAGAGGACATGAATTTAGTTGGTACAAGAGTAGAGGATACTGAGGACAGATTTAGGTGGAAACAGGTGATTCACTGTGGCGACCCCTAAACTGGGAACAGCCGAAAGGAGAAGAAGAAGAAGATATTGGACACATCCTGTCAGACATTGTGTTCTCTGTAATCTAAGAAACTACTGTAAAAGAGAAGCTTTATGGCTCAATGCATGCACACTTGTGTGAGCAATGGCAAGAGTGCCATTAAGTTTCAGGTTTGATATTTCTCCACCCATTAAACAGCAATGCAAATGCACCAGGGTGTGGTGCCAAATAATTTATAAAGCACAAAAATGTAGGCTCCCTGTGATACTTGGGCCAAATCTTTTTTTGTTGCATTAAATCTCTAAATTAAATAAAGAGATTGATTAGAATGTTCTCTTAATATCTGAATAAAGCTTATCAGTAGTGATGGGAATTTCGAGTCATTTTACCGATTTGGATCTTTGAGTCTCATTCAGCAAAAAGAATAAATCTATGAATGTTATATACACAAATGCAAAGCACACTACAAATAAGACAAAACTTAAACTTCAATGCTAGAAGACATTTTTTTTTTTACTTAAACCTACCTCGGTCTAAGTAAAGTGCAGTCCTGGTAAGGTCCATAAGTTCCTTTTTCACATTACCGGTCTCTAAAATTAACCAACGCACACAATATGAGCCGGAACCCAAAAAGATTAGTTGTTGGTCATTTCGTTCTTTTGTCACATGACTGCTCCCCAATATACCTAATCCCATGTCTTTATATTATATTAGTTTGTAAATCTATTGTAAAGATAAATTCAGGATCTTATTTATTTCCTTTTCATTTAATTTATTAACATTATATAGCTTTTTTGGCTCAAAAGCATTATTTATTTTTAAACTTTACTTATTTTAAAGCTTAAGCTAAACTTTACATTACTTTATAGCTTGTTGCGCAATGTCAATTTACTTTTTATTTAAAATTGTATTGAAAAAAACAATCCAAGAGTGTGTATATAGTGTTTAATGTCTTAAACATCATGTTACAAACAATACACTGACAATCTGACTTAATAAATAGCTTCTTAAGTAAAGTTAGGTATCAAGTATAAAATTTATTTTGTAAAAAGTTATTATAAACTAAAAAAAAAAGTGACTCAAAAATAGTTAATGAACGCTATTGCATAATGAAGATTAGAATACACTTTTAGACACAATAAAACACAAGAAACACAAATACTTTTTCTCTGAATATGATTTCATTAACAAATTAATTTTTTTATAACGACGTTCTGTGTTGAGTAAGAGGGTACACCTAGATTACGCAAGTGGAGCAGGCTGTCGCCGTACATTTGTGCCCCGACAGCCTTGCCGCTTGGCAGTCTCATCACGGTGTCCCCTTCAAGGCCGGCAAGTTCTCTTCAGACCTGATGACGAAGGCTTACCCGGCCACGGGTCAAGCTGCACCTGCCTGCATGCCATGGCGACGTCCAGGTCTACCAGGCAAAGGTCCTCCGTGACATGCACCCTGAGAACTTATGCTCAGCTACCACACGCACCTCGCTGCCGCCCTTCAGGGTGGTGGCACCTCGTGTTAAAGAAAGATCTAGTGTCTGTCCTGAGTATAACGGACTCATCCGCCCACTTGTCGGGGGTACCTCTTCCTCATACTTTGACCCCGAAGACCCCGACACCGGCATGAGCACCGAAGGCCCAGTCCATGGAGTCGCCCCCTGTTCTCCACCGACTTGTCCCCAGGACCCCGCCCTAGTGATTCCGCCACCAAGCCCGCATCCATGCGTCCCCGCTATTATTGCCATCGGCACGTCCGTCGTAGCATCCCTGACCGCGTACTTAGGAGCCCGGAAGTACACATAGATTTGTTTGCCTCCCAGGAGAACACCCACTGCCAGCTTTTCTACTCCTCGTCCCTGGCTCCTCTCGGGAAAGACGCACTGGCACACTGCTGGCTGCTGCCCAGGAAGAAACGCCTGTACGCATTTCCCCCAGTGAGCCTACTGGCACAGGTTTCTTTGCAAGGTCAGGGAGGACGAGCACAAGCTGCTTCTTGTTGCACCCATGTGGCCCAACAAAGCATGGTTCGGAGAACTCTCGTCGCTTGTGACAGTCCCTCCTTGGCCGATCCCCCTGAGACCAGACCTCTTAATACAGGCACCCGCGGCCGGACCTATGGGCCCTACACGTATGGCTAATCCGGCCTCCATGGACCCCCAGCCTCTTTCACCTGCGGTTATGAGGACTCATGAGCACGCATTTGCGCCCTCCACTAGAGTTTGGTACGCGGGCAAGTGGGGTCGGTTCGTTGAATGGTGCCGAGACACCGAACTAAGGATGTGCTGTGCCTGTAGGTTCCTAGTCCTGCGGGAAGGAACCTTTTTTCACGACTCTCTCACGGTGGTTCAGTGAACTCTATCCTCCCCCAATACGGCATCTGACTGAGTGCAGCAGTCAGCTCTGCTAGGTTCTGTATTAAGGTTTTGCTGTTGGACCTGATCCCTACAGAACTCGGGTCCAGACTTAGGGACCCCCCCCTCTTTGGGTGGCCCGGTCTGTGTATTCTATACAAAGCCCCTAACTAGGTGCGTTTGTTTTACTCCGTTCCCTCCCCTACCTGGGTGGGGAACGATGACTCGATTCTGCCCCCTTTTTATAGCCGGCGGAACCCTCTGCTCACAGGTAGCCCTTCTCAGGTCTCAATGCGGTCCCCGTGCACCCCTGTTCCACTTCGGGGTGCACTCCTTCTAGTTGCCCTGCTGTCGGCGGAAAGCAACTCACCCCATAATAGACTATGTCTGGGCTAAAAGGGCAGAAGGAACTTCCCAGTGAGGTGCCTTGACTAATACCTAACCTTCACTGCTTAGAGTCGGCCTGATTGGATGGACTTGGTGCATGGCGCTTTATAGGAGTTTCCACAGTCGAAAACTTCAACAGTCGTCTGCGTTTCGACTGATAGGGAACATCTAGGTAACCTTCGGAACCCCGTTCCCTGAAGGAGGGAACGCAGCCGTTCCCCTGCCATGCATCTTCAGTCACTGATCTGAGGTGCCGTAGAGGTAAGTAGGTTTGGCTCCTTGGAAGAAGCAGAATGAGTGTAGAGCCAACCCCTGCACTTATAGAGCAGTTGATTATTAGATAATCATCTACACTCGCAAATAAATTTGCCCGTTATAGATTCAGCTCCACCCTTCCCAGGCTCGGGGAATTCTCACAGTCGAAAACTTCGACAGTCGTCTGTGTTCCCTCCTTCAGGGAACAGGGGCTTCAAAGGTAACCTAGACGTGTTATAGGTTGTGTGCGATTTACACTCACCCCCTGTTGGTACGCTCCAATCCTGGAAACACCATAAAAGAGCTACTCCCAGGCTTGAGCCACAATACAGCACTGCTCACACTGAAAGAAAGACAAGACCACTCTGAGAGGCTCTGAACCGGTATCCTGGAAACGTACCTCAGCCAGCTTAGGCTTACAAACTCTAGCTCCTGTGCTTCCTGAACCTTGTACTTTACCACCAAATTCAGTTTTTTGTAATAAACTCCCTGGTGGTTAAAATCAACTCAATCTGTGTGTACATGTGGGACCATTAAATTTACTCCAGTACTGAGCTAACCTAACTCCCGAGTTTTAGTTACCTTTTTAGTTACGTAGGTGTTAAAATGTAACTATTCATTGAGTTAATTATAAACACAAGTTTAGAGCAAGCTCTACTTAAAAATTTAATTTTTGAGTATATAACCCATAATTAATGTTAAAATTATCAATAATTATATGACCTAACTCTTCTCCTAATCTTTTTATTCTGCAAGCGATTATAGGTAACAATTTAGAGGCAAGTTAATTTTCTTTTTCAATATAGAGTGGTACCCCGAGATACGTTCCAGGGTGACGCTCATGTCTCGTACAATTCGTATCTCGAAGCAAGTTTTACATGTAAAAAGCCTAATCCGTGCAACGGCTCTCAGAAACAACAGTATAAGTTGATAAAAAAATGGAAAACCAGAGAAAAAGCAAGTAACATATCTTCAATCCTTAAATCTACTAATTGTTAATGTAATAAATGATAATAAAACACATGCAAAACACATAATATGTACACAAATGTGAAACCTTACTTTGAGAGTGATGCAATGTGTCTGCGCAGTTGGAACAGGTGGAAGACATTACGGTGGAACGTATGAAACTTTCTCAAGATATTTCACGAATTACTGACACCAACATGGTTTCAAGCACAAGCATAAAGAATACAGAGCGTATGAGAAGGGATGGAGAGATGCTTCTGAGAACACGTCACAGGGTTTCTCTAAGTTGCGTTAAAGAAAAGCACTTTCCATGATATAAACATTATTTCTTTTACGACGCTTTGACTCTAACATTTGTTATAGTTCATCATTGGTAATCTATAAATAATGTTTCGCTCGATTTAAAACTGATTCAAAGTGTTTTAAGGCGTATCAGCCCCTTAAAGCACACTTTCTTCAAAGGGAGAAAGGAGCCCAAGGACGCGGAATCACGGAATCAACATGAGACAAACAAGTGGAAAATAGAGCAGAAAGAAGGGTTGTTAATGTTTGTCATTGTTATCAAATTTTCTTTGTATCTCGAAGCAAAAAATTTCATAGTTCATAGTTCAAGAATGCAATACCAGCTTTAATAAAAGTTTGTCTTTTTGTACACGATACAATTTGTACCTTTATAATTATACACCTTCATAAACATTTGTTATCATGAAAGCATGGGTAAGCAAAGCGCAAAATAATCAAGGCACATTATAACACACATTAATCTGCATCATAGCATGGTCATAAAATATGCATAACATCATGGCGACCATCCAATCAGAACACACTGTGATACAGATGGTCATCACATAAAATATTTTTAACATTTTTAACTAATTACAAAAGCCCTGCGATAGACTGGCGACCTGTCCAGGGTGTTGTGATAGAAATCCCAGAATTATCACAGACATTCAGATACAGAAAACCCATAGTCTCTTCACTACAGTCTTTTCTATTGCATTCAAGAGTGTACAGGCCCAAGGTCAGGCTGACCTGAGTTCAAAAAACTCACTCACCCCCACCGCACCTGAATGCTGAAGTCAGCATTTCTTGCAGGTAAGTACATGATGTCACCTGTCCCCCCTTTCGTAAAAGCGGAACTTTGTTCACACCCATCTGAAATGTATAAATACCCTGAAGAAACTGACAATAAATTTGTGACTAAGGTTGAAGTATGAACTCCATGTTGTGTGCCTTTCCTTGTCACCCTGAGATCTCAGAACTCTCGAGAGGGGAGAGAACGGAATTCTTCCATTACAGTGTACCTCTGCCTCTTGCCCAATGTGCGCTGAAGTGGCAAACCCAGTGACCTCAAAAAGGGAATATGTGGGTTCGAAAATGAATGAACTAATTAAAAAAACACACAAATATTTAGTTCAGATTTTCGCAAACGCTAAAACACAAAACGGACCCGTGGGGACCTTACCACTAGAGGTTAGTAAGAGCCCATGCCTGAGGTCCTTCCATGCAGGCAGACACTAAACTTATAAACAGTTAGCAGCAACAGTCATACAAACCTGTATGGGTGCTCCTTCTGCCCCTGGCCCAGGATAACCCTATTATATTGGGGAAGTCACTTAACAATTGAGAATATTGCTATCTTTGGTAAAGGAGCAAGCGACCAGAAGGAAAGCACCCCTTTACCCGTGGGCTGCGCTGCGCAGAGATGGCATTAAGATCTGAGAAGGGCTTCCAGCAAGAGCACCATCTTGCAGGGGTGCAGGGACAGAAAGCTATGTTCCCTGCCTTAGAAACAGAAAGGGTGCATCATAGCAACTGCCAGTCTGGGAGAACAGAAGGAGCATTTATGGACCCTAACTATGTCAGATCAGGCCCTCTGGAAAAAACCCGGACAGTGTGGCAGCGCTGACTGCTCTCCTGGAGTGGGAAAGAACAATAAGACCTGAGTATTGCACTTTCCAGGGTAAAGGTGCTGCAAGTTACACCCACACCAGCTCCTTGTTATTTGCTGCCACCACTTAGCACTGCAGAGTTAAGAGATGCTGGTTACATCAAAGTTTCAGCATTTAGAAGTCTCCTGAAGCATCTTAAGTGTTGATGATTTGACTTTAATAGAGCAGGGTTAGATAATAAACATCGCATCAGTGGCATACTAATAAAGAGTCAAACCAAAGGCAAAGATTTATTTTCTACAGAGACTCACATTGTAATTGTTCCCTCAGTTACAAATGATAAAGGGTTTGAGTGGCAGGGAGTCGAGACATCCCAAGGGGCTGTAGACTGCAGTCTGCACACTTAATACTGTTAGTGGTGTTCTCTTTATTGGACTTTGAAGGTGACCACAGCATTGGTATTCGACTCAGCGTTTTGAGAGGGGTGAGAGGTTTGTCGGGTCAGAGGCACTGGGAGCCATCTACTGCATTCCTGTTAAACATTCTCAAAAGGAGGATTAGTGTGTTATGGTTTACACAGCAGGTGGATTCTTCCATTACCTTATTATTTTACACGTTTAGATAATTAGGTATGAGAGGGAGGTCCATTATTGATGCAGAGAATTAAAATGCACCTCTGAAGTTTATAAAATAAAACTGAGTCAGTGTTTGCACTAGACACAGTGGGGATACAGCAGGTGGAGTTTAATCTGAATATAGATCTTTTCATACAGAAAGCTTTGTACAAAAGTCTACCAGCAATTGCACGAAGATAGAGAATTAAACATAGCACTTTATTCTAAATACACTCTCACTGGCCACTTTATTAGGTACACCTTTCTCCTTTTTGGCTTGGACTCCTTTTTGCCTTCAGAACTGCAAGAGGTTCAATTTTGGAGAGCTGGACGAATTGTTACCTCAGTTTCCTATTCTCAGCTGACATGAGTGGCTCGTCAAACTTTGACGTACGGCTTCATATATGTGTATCATAAACTAATCTGTAGATTACGCTGTTCTCTGTGTTTGTAGTGAATCATCACAATGATTCTCCATCAATATGATTTTGTTCTCTTCGTTGTTCTCGAGCCTCATTTCCACCACACCACTGATCCCTATAAATGTTGGACAATCCAGATCATTGACAATATTCTGCTTTGTAGTTTTGGTATGGTTTCTAGGCATCTGCAAACTCAGCAGAGCTTGCTTGCCTGTTTTGTGTGTTATCTCACCATCTATTGTCTCACAAACCTATTTGCAGATGTCCTTGTAGCCCTTTTCCTGCCTATTATTTGATGTGCATGAATGTGGAGATGCATCCTTGATTGAGTATAGACTGTATGTTGTATATGGTGTGAATCTAATCTTCTTGTTCTTGACTTTCCGTTGTGACATTTCCATCTAGAGTGACAAATTGGCTTCACGGTCTATGCAGTGATCTATCAAACTGTAATCTGGAAGAAGCAGGTGAGAAGTCAAAGCATACAGGTGTCCAGACTGCTTAAGGACGAGTCCCTGAACTCATTATCAGGCCTCTTCAAGGCTCTCACAGGGCCCCTCTCTATGTTTGAAAATCTGCCATCTCAGAATATTCAGGAACAAACAGAATGACTGCTGCCGCCTGACTTTACCCAACTGTTCTCCTCAGAGCAATGTGACTCAGTCTGCTAAGTGTCATACCCTCTGAGAACCCACTGGCAAAGGACTGTCAGTCTTCTGATGATATGCCTCATTCTTTATAATGAAAACCATCGGTCGGCAACCTCTGGGCTTTGTCATAGCTAATGCCATAGCCTGGGTCTAATAAGGGCGATGAAAAAACCAGGTACAGTGCCAATTTGACACATCACTGAGATATTTTCTGATGAGCCACATATAGAAATATCTGGTTCATACCTTGTGAAGGTGGCACGTTCACCTTTGTCAGGTTGAGGAATGGTTGCACAGAGCCAGCAAGGAGCTGTAAAAAATTTCCCAACTTTTCTGATTGGCCGATTCATCTCTCAGTTATACACAGAGATATTTTAATGTATTAATTGTATTAATAAAAGGTAAAATTTGGCAGGAGTGAGCTTTGTAAAGCGTTCACTTATTTTGTCAAATATCAGTACATCATCTGCATGAGCTGAAAGACATTTAAAACCTATTTTAAAACTCAATTTTTAATTTACTCAGTATAGGTTCTAAAGCAGTTAAGTAAAGCATACCAGTCAATGCCCAACTTTACCTAAAATCCTTTACACACCGTTCTGAATTGAGAATCGCACGAATCTCTTGATGGCTCTCAGTAGGAAAGAAGAAGAGAACGAAGGTGACAACAGAGAAGGATTCAAAGAACACAGAAAAAATCGAATAGTTTATATGTTGGTGGCTGATCATGGGGAGCTGTTTGTCTATAATATGGAGAGAAGAGAGGATTTGTGGTGAGCTATTTTCTTCCTGTTTCCTGTGCAAAGCCATTATGAAAATGTGGAATGAGCGTCATCGAGAGGCTCTTTTACCTCCCCTTCATGTCATCAAAAGTGCCAGCTTTCATTGGTCTTCTTCTTTTCATTGGTCTTCTTCTTAAGAAAAAAGAATCTGATATGTCACTCCAAAACTGTTTTTAGTTGGAACATTAGGTTTAGATCCCATGTGTGATGTCCCATTGGCGCCCGTGGTTTAAATTCGAGGCACGTCATAGCAGAATCAAGAACTTGTTAGAATTCGGAAGTGGCCTTAATACATATTTGGATTTGAAAAGGACTAGACCTGCCACCATTGATTTTCAGGATACTTTCAATGTCATAATATAACACCTTTATCATGTCAATAAAATCAGCTAGTGATTCAAACACTTTAAAAGTTTTCCATAAACACTGATTTTCCACATGATCAAAAGCCTTTTCTTGATCTAGTGTTAAAGAGTCTGGAGATATTATCCACTGTTGATCGTTTAGCTTATCTATTGAACTGAGCTTTCAGTAGAATCATAAAATATGTGCATAGTAAGGCCACTGGTCCCTAGTTTTCCTCCCTAAGGTCACTTTTCTGGGAACAAGGTTAAAACTCTATGCCTGCAGCTCCCTGGGAGTTTTCAGTCTGCCATTGTATTACTCAAAACTTCCAATAAATCTTCTACTAAAAAGTTCCAGTAAGCTTTATAAAACTCATTAGGTAAATCATCTAATCCTGGAACTTTTTGCATGCTTTGTAATGCTTTAAACAGTTCCTAGACTGCACTAGACCAGCCCATGACTCCCCACTCACTTGAGGAAGATTAAGAAGAAAGTGATTTTCTAACCAATTTTCTTCATACTCACTATCAAACAGTTCTTTATAAAAGCGTACAGCTCTCTTCCAGATATCAGTCATTTACCAGTTTAGCTCCATCTTTTGACTTGGATAACAATGGATATTTTTGACAGTTTTTTTTGTACAGTATGAAGAAGAATTTGTATGGCATTTCTATTTTAATCATATTCGTGAATCTACTCTAGTTTAACTAGTGTACCTTGGGCTCTGTTATTTAACAAATCAAAGGCAGTCTTTCTTTAAGAACAGTTGTATTTTACACAAGCTTTTAAATTTTTCCAGTTTTCCAATATCCCAATCCCACCACTGCTGTACAGAAGCATAATTTGACCCATTCCCCCACTTCCACAACCCCAAAAAGTGAGTAAACACTTAATAAAAAGGAAATCTTTAGTTAATGCACTATTAAAATGCCAGTATGCTGATATAATTTACTTATATTCTATTAATGGCAGCTTTCTTGTATTTGTTCATTAAAGACTTGTTTGTTTGTTTTTTTTGTGTGCTTGCTATGGTTGCATGACTAAGCACCACTAAAGATCTGATTGTAGAATCATCACTGACTTGAATGAAAATTAAAATAAAGATCTGGAGTGATCAGAGGCCATCACTTGTACCATCAATGTGGCTTTAACAAACTCAGTGTTACTGGATTGGTTTCAAGTTGATAAAACCAAACATCTTCCATCTGGCTCAGTTGGTACATTGAGCATCTCATCAACTATTTTTGTTAAGTCAGGCTTAAGCTATGATTAGTTCACAGTCATAAAAGACTGACATCGACACCAAATTGTACAACCAGATAGACTGAAATCGTTTCATTTCTCTGCGGAGGAGCAAGAGATTATAGGTCGAAAATATGATGAGATCATTTTGTCTCGTAGTAATACTGTGGCTAAAGTTTGTTGGCATAAAATTTCTGAATTTGTGAATGCAAAAAATTCGAAAGAAAAGCCAGTGTTACTGACGGTGATGTGTTACGTCACTTAAAAGTTCCTTTCATAACCGCTGAATGGACGAATGTAGGAGCACACTCTCTAATCCAGATCATAACTTGTCCCGGAGCAGTTTAGCCATGTAGCGTAAGTAACCAGCGTGACAAAGATGGATCAAATCATAGATTCTTTCATAGTATCCAAAACCCAGTATTCATGCAATTAAACATTCTGCTTAATAGTACAGACCCCAGGAGTCTCCTCTGTGGCATTTTATGTTATTCTTTTAAGGAAATAATATGTATCAGCTTTTAATGTTTATATTTAAAAGACTGCTTCTCAAGGCATTATCCTCATTAGACCTACGTTAATTTTTTTCTCAAGTTCTTCATCTAGAAAGAGCTCTTCTACAAATATTCCATTTTATCTCTCTTCAAAGGGTGCATCTGAAGAATCTTGACTAATTCCCTCTGTGCAATTAGTCAAGAGCTTATACTTTGAAGTCTTTTCTGCCTAGAACAAGAAAGCACGTCTTTCTGCGACAACCCTTGTAACCTTGCTAAAAAATATATAAATAAACAAATACCTGATTGCAAACATACAGTATGCTCTTATAAACAAATAGTCATCAGGTGACAACAAAATATTTGATTAGCACAAAGACAGTCAAGATAAATTTGTTGTAAAACTTCCTTTGTGTCAAGGGTAAAGCATCACTTTGCAGCAGAAATGAGTCATTGAGAGCTAAGTGTATGCCATTAATGTTCTTATTAAGTACATGTTTGCCTCTGGCTGATCACTCAGCTTCTTTTGCTTCATGGATTTTTTTGTTTTTATCTCAATTAGTTGCTTTCTTTTAAAATATGGTTTGATTCTTCACCTCATTTGATTGTCCTTCTGGATCCATTAATTCTGATGCTGGAGTGTTGTGAGTGTTGGTGTGCAATGTTTTCTAATGTATGATGTGTTTTTGCGCTGTATCAGCACACTCTTTCTTGCTCTAGTTTTCATGAGCCATCACTCCCCTACCCTTTCTGGCATAATTAGTACCTGCTGTCAGTGGGCCATTGGATAGATGCAGAGCAACTATATAAGATGAGAATGAAATCATTTATTAATCTCAAAGGACCATGAAAGCACCTGACTTAGCAGAATTTCTCTTACCATGTGTCCGGTCCATGCAGAATCCACCTTGTTTACAGACTGCATGTGTCTTTTTTTTCTGCCTTGAGTTGTGCGAGATCAGCCGCTGTGTGACCATACATGCAGTAGTTGTGACAGAGCACACTGGATCTTGCTCTGGCACCTCGCAGGTCAGGACCGGAACCTGTTAGATTGGCTCCAGGACCTTCCATGTCAGTCAAAGATTGTAAAGAAACTGAGTGTAACATCTAACATTATAAGTGTTTTGTAATAGTTTTATTTCTATTTGAAGTAATGCTTGGCTGTCAATTTCTGAGGGACTTTAATGAGGATTAAAAAAAAAAGAAAATAAAAGAGGGAAGTAGGCATCACGCAATGAAGCAACACAGCTGCAGCACCAGCGGGAATGAATTGGGCAGTATTCAAGAAGTAAACAGAAATAGCTAACGTTAGCATTCTGCAAAAATGTCAAAGAGGTGGTCAAAACAGTTTTTTTTTATCCAGTGGTTCAGCTGGACCCCAAACAGGCAAAAGTTTTATATTCACCAGATCATCTGATGGCCACAGCACTACAGAGTTCAGTAAAGTTGCTGCAAATTCACAGATTTAGGTTTCCTTGCTCTATAGACCAAAATACTCTTAATTGACAAACGATGTAGCGTACAAGCTAAAACTTTATTACTTTGGCTCCCAGTTGAGTTTCGTATACAAAACGAAATGGTATTTGTTTTTAACACAGTTCAAGGCAACGCTCCCTCGTATATCAGGGACCTAATTAATGTTTATTTTCCCGCACGGCCTCTGCGGTCAGCAAACAAACTGCTTCGCAGGGCACCAAAGGTGAATAAAAAGGGTTGGGGGGTCGTGCATTTTTCTTTTTTTGCGCCCCAGCTCTGAAACTCTCTGCCTCCTCCTCTCAGGACTGAAACTTAACTGGGGGCTTTCAAAGCAAGTTGAAAGATCCACCTTTTAAAGCAGCGTTTGGTGTGTAAAGTTATATGTGTGCTTTCAGGGAGGCCAGACCAAGTTCCAAAACCACACTATGAGCTCTTTATGTTGGCACAGACGGAACAAGCAATTGATTGCGTCTATCTTGTGTGACTTCCATGAGCTTGAAGGACTGTGTCCATATGGTTTGGCAAGGATTCAAACAATTTTTTGTATGTCATCAGGAAAAGCAAAGAAAGCAGTCTTGTATGCCTCCCAGAGTTCATCAGTAGTCTTTGCTTCTTCTGCAGAGTCCTTCTGCAGAGTCTGGCCTTTTTGGTTGGGAACATAAGAGGTAGCTAAGATTTCTTGGTATTTTTAGACTATTAGTGTTGCCTACCATGATCTCTCGCACACCCACAATGTCAATCTCTCAGTCTTGACTCTCAGCATTGAAAAATTATAGGATCAATTTATAGTTTGAGCTTTTTAATGGTTTCCAGATTCATCTTTTCTCTCATTTCATGTAAATTACTCTTTCCAATCTGTTCCCAGTAAAACATATGTACTCATGTCTCATGATGTGTAGATTTTCTCTAGTCCTCAGTGATCATTAGTCTTTCCATTGGACAGATTGGGAATGTGTGGTTGCATGTTTTATCTGGCAGATAGAGTGATACGCTCATCTGACTTCCCTGAGGATCAATCTCAACCGCTAATCTTATATTCTGATCATTTCCATATTCTAATTTAAATCTCCCAAGAGTTGACTCAGCAAAATGTCAGGATAAACCACATGTGAAGAGTCTAAGAATGTGACTCATGGGTCTCACACTTATTTTAACATGGCCAGTGTGCCATTTAATGTATTCCTCACAAGTTAGGAACAGCAAATGATTTTGAGAGAATGTATTGGTGCCAATGTTAAAAGGTATTGCATGATGAGCAAAACGAGAACCTGTTGCAAATTAGAGACCTCTCCATTTTATCAGTGCCTGATACAATTATAACATGCTACAATTATACGATATGTATCTTTACAGCTAAAAAGATCAAATATTTCCTTTTTTTATTTTCCCATTTCATGATAATAATCACAAGGAAAATAAACCAATGTTTCAGTGTTGTTTGTGTGATTCTTGTGAATCATCAACATTCCCATTGTTTGATAAATCATTGAATGGAAACATAAAGTTTATATGTTATTATTTTTAAATATTTCTCAAAATATCACTAGCATCCATCCCGTTTAATCCATTACAGGGTCATGGGGGTCTGCTGGTGCCTATCTACAGCGCAGATTGGACGAGAGGCAGGGGTACACCCTGGACAGGTCGCCAGTCCATCGCAGAATGTCACAAGCATTGCCCTATACAAAGGATTCAAGTTGAGTTAACAAAATTGTAAAGCAACCGGCTGCATTTAGACGTTTATGGTTTATTTAACTTCAAGGGTTGAGATTTCATGTTTTTTAAGTTTTTTAAGAAACTTCCGCTTGAACCAAGGGTACTTCTTGACTAAGTTCATTGAATTGGTTTTGTTGAAGGTTGAGAGACCTCTAAGAAATGAGTTGCACAACAAAAAAATTGCTTTTGAATATTTTGCCGGGGATTCAGTTAACTGAGCTAGAACTACCTGTTCTTTAAAAGTAACTTCCTCCTTGTCAGATCTACATTTCACATCATGCTAACTCTCTTGTATTCTTCTTAACCTGATATTCTTCACCTGCCCACTTGCCTGAGAATACTTCTACGTTCCACTGTGTCTATTAGAAATAAAAGGGAGCATAAATACACAAAGAAATCAAGTTGACAACGGAATTACCAGGAGAGCACAATAACACAAAATTGCAAACATGTGAAGGATTAGGGAACAGAAACACAGAAGAACAGTGGGTTTGCAAAACTTTGCAGAGGTGCCAATCCACATACATTTACGCAGACGGACTGACTTCTGTTTAGACACCGAGTCAGTGAGACACAGATTTGGAGAGGCATTGAACACTGAAAAACCGATGAGCTCTAGAGAGGTGCCGACTTTTGAAGAGATGCACAGTGTGTAAGGGGGCGCCTAACTCAGGAGAGGCATCAGTTTCTGGTGATAATTCAAGCTTTGGGGAGTTGGCGAACTTTGGTGAGATGCCAACTTCTGTAGAGATGACAAATATCTGACACCAGTTAGTTCATCAGCGTTTAGAATTGTTTGTATTAAAACCAAGACAGAAAGACAGTATGCTGTGTATGGTCTGGCAGGCGTCATATTGGTGGATGATGCATGCTGGTGGTGGACAAATATCAATCATTTAAATATTATCGGCCAAAATTTATTCAAGGACCCAGCTGTTAAGTTGATTAGTCATTCATTTGATGCATAATGTTCGATTAGATTTCAACTTTAACTAGCCTGCTTATTACTTCATTTTTAGCCTGGCAATAAATGAAGTATTTGGGAGATTTCAGAGCAAGGAGTTTTTAAGGAGAAGCCGTTGTTTTTCTTACCGAATAAAAGGCGAGAAGATGAAACATATTGTTGTTTGGGGATGCAGATGGTGGTCAGTGTGAGGCATGTCAGGCTGAAATAAGAGCATACGTGTAAGGGAAGCACACACATACTCACGCAGACTCAAACACAGCGGTCTGCACAGCAGTGGCTAGTATGATTGATTACCCAATCTCCCTCTAGCCTCAGTTACACATTTAATAGCCTCTGTTTATGAAGACATGGAGTTTGTGGCTGTGCCTTGCAGATGCACAAATCATGCAAGTCCCTGCATAGACTTTTCTGTATGGATTATTACATTCATTCAGCAAGCCTTGGATTTACTGCTTGATCCTCTCCCCATCTGTCGCCCCCAAATAATCTTGATATATTTGTCTTTTCGTGTCCTTTTTTTTTGAGACTTTTTGTTCATCTGGTTAGAAATGTAACTGCTCATCTAAAAACAACTTTAATTATTATCCCATATCGGCAGAGCAGTCTAAAGAAGTAAAAAGGAGGGCCTTTCAGTAAGAAAGTCACAGGTTCGAGGCCAGCCATAGGCTTTCCTGAGAGGAGTTTACATGTTCTCCCTATAGTTACATTTGTTTGCTTCTGGTACTCCGGTTTCCCCCAAAGACCAAAAACATTCTCGGGGTTAATTAAATTCTCAAACCTCCCCCTCAGTAGCGAATGTGTGTTCCCCTGTGATAGACTGGGACCTGTCCAGGGTGTGCCCCCACCTTTTCAGATAGGAAAGAGCAGAAAGAAAACAAAGTAAAAGAATATATTTACCTAGATGGCTAAAGTCTGCACATAAACTTCGATGTTGCATTGTGTTGGTGCTGTTCAAACCTGTTTTTAAAAAGTTGTCAATTCCGCAAGTAACATAAACCAACCCCCATGTCTCTATGATTCTCCTAAGCTGAGATAGGTACACACAAAATTAGTTGCTTTGTAAAACAGTCTGGTTGGTATGGATGGGTCACTGACCTAATATGTTGTTCCCCATGTCAATACGAGTAAAATATAGCAACCCCCTTGTCTCTATGATTTTCCTAAGCTGAGCTAGAGATATTCAGAGTGCTTGCCATGGTAACCAGTCTGGTTGCTATGGAGGGGTCAGTGACCTAAAATATTGTTTCCCATGTCAATACGGGTAAAATAAAGCAACCCCCATGTCTCTATGATTTTCCTAAGCTGAGATAGAGATATGCCATATTGGTTGCTATGGTAACTAGTCTGGTTGCTATGGTAACCAGTCTGGTTGCTATGGAGGTGTCATTGACATAATATAATGTTCTGTTTTTGGATAAGTTTATTCTTGGTTTAAATTGTGTCTTATTTACAATTGTTTTGTTTAAAAGTTTATTATATTTTAAGAGTTTGGTTTTGGGAGAATTCATGTTTCCTGGGTCACATGACTTTGCCACAATGACATGGCTTCTATAAAAGTAGCACATGTGTTAGCATCCTAAGAAGCTTGGTCTGTGTAATATTGCTACTCTGTAACTAGCTCCAGTTTGTTTGTCCCGTGCCTCAGCAACATGAGCAAGTGGCAGTTAAATGTATTAATTTAGTAATTGTGTGTGTTGTGCTTACCTTTTCCTACTGTGACGGAGGTCCATCTCAATCAGCGCGGTCCTGGCACAGATCCCGAACACCTGGCGCCCACCATCAAGGAGAGAGAGAGGCCGTCGTCTGGTCGTCACGGGCTGTCTGGAGGTAAAGAGAGAGAGAGGAGTTAGCTGCTGCACTCTTCGGAGGTTCTTCTCCCAGTGGTGTTTCTCTCTCTCTCTCTTTACCTCCAGACAGCCCGTGACGACCAGACGACGGCACCGTCCTCCACAGCCCGTGACGACTAGACGACGGCACCGTCCCCCACAGCCCCGACTATTCTGGACACCGAGCACGTGAGCACTACTGGGATTGGGAAGAGCACCGAGACGAAAGAGGACACGAGCACCGAGCACTGGAAGACTGCACTACCCACGAGCACTATTTCATCACCTTCAAATAAATCCACCCTCCGGGGCACTTTTCTACCGAAAACCTTGTTGTGTGATTCCTCTCCTGCGACACTACATATGAAGCTTCTGGGAAGATATATAGTGTTTTTTGGATTGTTTGCGTGTCTGTAAGAATTGTTTTGGTGCATACACCTGTTTACTGTTTTATATTGTCATACACAGTTTCACACTTTCCTCCATGTCAAACCTGTGGACCTGAGTCATGTTTCCAGAGTTTTGATGTCAGGGAAGAGTTTATCTGGCAGTCAGTGTATAGTGCACACTATAAATCGTGAAATCGTGGCCAACAACGCTACAAGCTAACTGCTAAAGGTTGCATCAATGCAAGATAAAGTAGAGGTGTCTCTTTCACCGTAAAAATTGAGGAAGATGTGTCGAAAGAGAGTCAACTAGCAAATGTCATTCCAAAATGTCATTTGGAACACGTTCATATGCTTCGTGTTCAACCATCTCAAGTGCTTCGTCCACTGGGTCTGCTGCAGCCAAGGCAAGAGCAAGGGCCGAAGCAGCGAAACCATGCTCATTCTGTACAGAAGAAGGAGCCAATTTAAAGCTACAGAAAGCCAGACTGTAAGCATCAATAGAGCTACTAAAGCATAAACAAGACATAGCTGCAGCTACAGCGGAAGCCGAAGTCCTTGAAACAGCAATCGGAGCAACCGGTGAATATGTGAAAACCAGTGAAGACTGTGAGGCATATGAATGTCAAGCAAATACATCTCCGAATTTACAATGCACAGAGCATTTTGTTGTAGTTCAGACCAGAGGATACATTTCATTGGGCTACAGCCATACTCCAGCTCCACTGCGCCAAAACTGGAAGGTGAACCACTCTATTGTCAGCATCATGATCCAGGTACTGCTTTTCCCACACAACAAGCCTCTAAAGATAGAACTGATAAGGTCAACAATCTATGGAGATCTACCACACCCTTTCGTTCTTCCTGCATCAGGACAAAGGATGAGCATACCACTTCAAATTCCATTGCAGGAGCACACGCAATTGATGGTGGTGCACATGTAAATGACTTTGTGCGATTTATGGCTCATCGTGAACTGTTGACTACAGGCTTGCTGCAATTCTATAACAAACCTTAAACCATACCGGGCATGGAAGCATTCTTTTCTAAGTACAATTGGCCTGAATCTAACATGGAGTGAAGTGACTGATCTGATGCTGAAGTGGCTCGGCAAGGAGTCGGCTGAGTAGGTTGAACAAATACGTGCAATACACATTCAAAACCCAGATGCAGGACTTGAGATGGGATGGGACCGGCTCAAACGAACCTATGGATCAGCAGAAGCCATTGAGAGTGCATTATTCAAGCACATAGACAACTTCCCAAAAATAACAAGCAGAGACTGGACAAAATTAACAACACTCTGAGATCTACTGATGGAACTTATGTCTGCAAAGGCAGAGGGAGACTTACCTGGCTCTCCTTCTTAGACACTGCAAGAGGCATCAACCCAATAGTACATAAACTGCCATTCCACCTACAGGATAAATGGGCAACTGCAGGCGCAGCCTACAAGCAGCAAAATCAGGAACCTTGTCCACCATTCCATTACTTTGTGGATTTCATCAGACAGCAAGCTTGCATATTTTTTCCAAGACAGAATAAATAGCCTGGCAAACAAGCAGGTATCGTGAGGTTTCTGTAAACAAAACGGAATTATCACAGAGAGAAACTTCAGTCACACAAGAAGCTCAAGCGGAATCAGATGAATGTAACAATTTATGTCTGTTACATAAAACACCACACCCACTACGAGAATTTCGAGCGTTTTAGAGTGCAAGAACCTTCTGAGAGAATACAATGTGTGCTTCAAGTAATTTTCTTCTTCATCTGACGAACTGCCAAGTTAAGGTTCATTGTTCTAAATGCAAGAGTGATCCGCATAATACAGCACTCCATCCTGACGTAGCTCCATGGAAAAGAGAGGCAGACCCTGCACCAGAGCATGGCGGGGAGGGAGAACCATCCCAGGCTTTTGTCACCAACAATTGCATTGATATCTGCGGTGGTGAGTCAACAGAACGTTCTTGCTCCAAAAAATGTCTCGTCAAGGTTGGAAGTTGGATCTCGGATGGGTTATTGTTGGAAATGTGTGCTTGGGAAAGGTCCACAAACCCCAAACAGTAAATGCCTTCCACAACATTGTTGCAGAGCTGCAACAGCCCACTCTTTTCAAGCCACGTCCAAATGTTTTTCACATAAAAGAGAGATTTAGTGATGTAACGTGAAGTGTTTATCAGCGATTCAAGTTCAGATGCAGCCTACATGTGAACCTGACCATATAGGATGCCATGTGTTTCAGTCCACCAAGGAATATACCTTGATTGCTCCTTCCATTGAAGACATGAAATTCATGGACGAAGGGCTGCAAAGGGATGCTAACAACAGCTGGGTCGCTCCATTACCTTTCAAAGTTTCACGGCAATGCCTACCAGGTAATAGGCAGCAAGCTTTGAAACGTCTCACATCCCTAAAATGCAGCTTCGATAAGAAACCTGAAATGAGAGATCACTTTCTTAGTTTCATGGCCAAGATGTTGAAAAATGGGCATGCAGAAGTAGCACCTTGCATCAGTGCTGATGAAGAACGGTGGTACTTGCCTACTTTCGGTGTGCATCACCCTAAAAAGCCGAACAAAATCAGAGTGGTGTTTGACTACAGTGCCAAATACAATGGCGTGTCCCTTAATGATGTGCTGTTAACTGGACCCGATTTGATTTGTAACTAGGATTTGTTGCACCAGTTACAATTCAAGGCAATACTATACTTCAGGAGCTTACAACTGAAAATGGAAACTGGGATGCCCCATTACCTATTGAAATGGAGGAGGCTTGGACATCCTATAGAACGTCTTTGTTTGACTTGACTGATCTGATCTTTCCATTCCCAGATGTTACTGCAAACTTTCTCCTACAACGGCCATTAGAAGAGAGCTGTGTGTTTATTTGCGATGCATCAGTGAAAGCCATTGCAAGCGTCTCTTACTTAAAAGTCACAGATGATGCTGGAAACAATCTAATTGGGTTTGCAATGGGGAAAACTAAATTGGCTCCTAGTCCAGAACAAACAGTTCCAAGTCTTGAGTTATGCACTGCGGTACTCGCTATTGAAATGTCTGACTTGGTTGTTTCAGAGCTAGATCTTCAGTTGGATGCTGTGAACTTCTATTCAGACAGCAAAATCGTCTTAGTTACGTCCATAATGAAACCAGGCGTTTTTATGTTTACGTCAGCAACAGGGTGCTACGTACACGTAGATCATCCAAACCTGAACTGTGGTTCAATGTACCGACAGACAACCATCCAGCAGAGCATGCAACATGCTCTGTTCCCCCTGGTAATGTGAAAAATTAACTCTTCTTGTTCACATTGCGAGTAACAACAACCAAAAGAGAAAAGGAGTCTCCTTGGAGGAATCTGATAATGCTATCACAATAATCATTCAAACTGTTCAACAAGAAATCTCCTTCTTTTGTTCTTCAAACTTCATGGTTTTCAGACTTCATAGTGTTCCTCTCCTGTAAGGACAACAAGAAAATTAGAAATTAGTTTAGAAGGAATTGATTTTAAAGTTTAAAGTTAAACTTTGTGTTGGCTTGAAAAAGCCAGCTTTATACTGTTTCAAAAGTTTTTTACCAGTATGAGAAGTTTTGAAGTTTGAATCAGGTTAAACACTGAAAGATTTTGAAGTTTAAAAGTTTTAAACAGATTGTAAAAGCATAAACCAGTGGATGAGGCTTTGATTAAGATAAACGTCATTAACCAACCACCGTGTCACTTAGCGAAGATATTTAAGTATTAACATAGTTGCTGGCGTAAACAGTCTGATTGCTATGGAGAGGTAGTTGACAGAATAGCATGTTTCTGATGTTATTAAGAGTAGAAAAGACCAGCCCGTATGTCTTTAGCTGATATAGAGATATGCCTATTTTGTCACTATGGGTGAAACTAATCAATCTCCATGTTTTTTGCATTTTCATAAGCTGAGAAAGATATATGCCAATTTAGTTACTATGGTAAACAATTTGGTTGCTATGGAGGAGTCAGTGACATCATGTTGTATTCGTCTCTCCACTTAAAATAATATGAAGCAACAACCATGTCTTTACTGTGTTCCGTTTAGATTTTTTACAAAATAATTATGACAGAAGTGGGTGTGGCTTAAAAATTATTTTAAATCATAACATGATTGGCTGGATTAGTTATATGCATCCTTAATGTTGCTATGACTCTTCATTGTGAATCAATTACAGAATCTCTTTTCTGTAATCCTATGGGAATCAGTGGCTCCATAGAAATGAATGGGATCAATATTCAATGCATCTCTATGGCCCATTTTAAATCAATGGTCACCCTTGACCTACTTCTTCTGCACACAACTGACACCTGGACCAACTGTCAGTTTTTGAGTCAATGACACATTTCATAGAATTTCTCGTAACCATGCCTCAAACAAATAAATATTATAGAAGAACTGTAAGACGGTGATTCTTTCTTTGTCAGAAGCAGAAGGCTTCAACGAAGAGAATGATGTAAATGTTAGGCTCTGACTAACATTTAAAGTTTTATGACAAACTAGTTTTTTCATTTGAGTTTTTGCAAAAACAAATTTTGCAAGAAAACCTTGCAAAAGTTTTTTTACCTCAAACAAATAAGGATTACGAAAGAAGGATTAAACATGTCAAACTAACTCTTTTACTGTTAGAATCATAAGGCTTTAAGGAAGAGAATGCTGTAAAATTCTGTGAAGCTGTGATAAAATTCGAATGATTTCTGACGAGTTGGAAAAAGCGATTGATTGAGTTTTTGCCAGTATTTTTGAACAGAGACGAATGAAGCAAATTTGTGCACTCCTTGAAGTTTAGGCCACCTAGAGTAAAAACTGCATGTTTTTGTTTTTTTAAATAACAACAGCACCAACTGTAAGAGGATGAAAATACCTACCATTTATATATAAAATGTACGTGTAAAGGTTAATTTTTAGTTCAGAAAACAGTGGCAGTATCCACTGAGCAATATGTCATCACCACTCTATGGCTCCTATATGGAATGATTTGGCCGATGTTTGGCCCGATTTTTACTATTTTTATGGAAACCGTGAGTCAAATCTGTCCAAAAGGATATAGTAAGCCAACATAATAAGATAATAACATAATAAGTGCAACAACAATATGGTGGCTTTGACAAGCCATCATAATACTTTTAAAAGTAACAGTGGGTTGGCTTTTGCAAGAAGCCATTATTTCGTTATCCTTGCTACAGAGATGTTTACAAGATTATTAGTTGAAGTTTTTTATGTAAAATTAGTTTATTATGTATCCAAAGTTATTAAACTGTTTTCTAATATGGGGGGGGGGGGCACAGTGGCACTGTGTTCGTTCAGTTAGAAGGTTGCCAGTGCAAAGCTCAACGCTTACCTTCCTGGAAGAAATTTGCTGTTCTCAGTGTGGTTGTGTGGCTTTCCTCTGGGTATTCCGTTTGCCCCACAATCCCAAAAAATGAATAAATTGCGTTCTTTGAATAACCTAAATTATTCAATTTAGAGTGAATGTGTGTGTTGCCCAGCGATGGACCCCGCCTCACAGCCGATGTGAACTGGAGATGATGATTTATTTTAAAACATTTAATTCAAAACAGACATGGACCTTTCCATAATATACAATGGAGGGTTTGCACATGATGAGTGGCATCTTTTTAACAATTTGAAGAAATAACTGGAATCCAGGAACTGAAATCTGGATTTGTTGCTATATTGTGTCTAAGGGTAATTTTTTTTTATTTTAAATGCACGGCTAGTGATCTCTATGCTGTTTGAAATAAGTTCTTGCAGATTTAGAATTTGGTGTATAATTTTGAGTTACTGAAGTGTACTCCTCCTACCGGCCTGAAGGAGTGACAGCATTAGCTACAGAACACATATACACACACACACCTACGCACGCACACACACACCCACACGCACACACGCACACTGCCATGACTGGAACAGAAGAGAGGCAGATTTAGTGAAGAGACTGTGTTTATCAACCAGTCACCAGTGCTCATTCAGATTTTCCTAACAATCAAGAAACACGCAACACTCTTTCCTCTTGCAGCACGCAAGCAATTCATTATCAAAGCTGAACATATTCCAGGTTCCAAAATCAGATTTTGAACTCTTGTTTTATGTAAACCACTAACCTTATGTCATTGTATTGTCTTTCTGTACATTGACTAGATAAACCTGACAACAGCAGGAGCTGTATTGACAATAGTAGTGAAATAATTTGATAATGGAAAGAATTTCAATGAATTCAGAATTGAACATTTATTTAATTTTGCTGAGTAATTGTGAATATAAATCCTCTGAGAACAACGTTTGTAGAATGTGATTTCCCTTTTTAATTTATATTAATGTGTATACCTTTCTCAGCGAATGACTGGTGACCTGTCTAGGTTATACCCCCGCCTCTCGCATGATGTGGACTGGAGATAGGCACCAGCAGACCCCCATGACTCCAACAGGAATTAATGCTGGAAGGAAAACGAATGGATGAATGAATACCTCTCTCTCTCAAAATTTTTTACTTGGTACTTAGTCTTGGCAGAAAATACAAATATATAAATATATCGTCTTAGTTGTAATCACATTTGATCTATGCTTGGTCTATACTTGCTCTCTCTCTCACTAAAATGTTTAATAATGACAAAATGTTCCTGTTATAATGTTGAGTCTGGTACATCTATTATGTGTAGTTACATAAGGATCAGATGAGTACTTGTCAGATGCTGCTGTTTTACGGACATTAAAAATCCACTGTACCCAGTCCATGAAATGTACATGTGGTTATGCAGGGGTTTGAGTCCTGAACCTGGTGTCTTTCCCATCCTTCCCCCACTCTCTCCACCTTCACAGTCACTCTCTTCACTCTCCTGTTGTTTTAAATAACAATAACACTCTACCTCAACAGTGGCACATGCTCTACAGCTCTTGCTCTCAGTTTTAACCACATTTTTATTTGAACTGCTGTGGTATGTATGGGAAATAATTTCCTGTGGATCAGTTGGTAGAGCATTGCGCTAACAATTCAAAGGTGTGAGCCAAAATGAAAGACGCTTTGGATAAAAGCATTTGTCAAATGCATAAATGTAAAAAAATGTAAATGTAATGTTGTTCTAGTTTTTTGTATTGATTTTAGCAATGTCTTTGCTAGGTTTGTAACGTATGTATGCATTGAAGAGGTTTCCCTTATAATTATTGAATGTATTTATAATGCAATGCACATGTGTCGTTTAATCTGCTCAACATTTAGCCCTGAAGATGATGATGATGATGATGACATTATCTGACATTTGTAAAGATGGCTCTGGCAAGCATCTAGAACAGAGAAACAAATTATAGCAGATGGACAGCCAATGTCGATGTGGAAAGAGCATGATTGTCTTTTTGTAAATACGAAGGATTTATTTATGGATTTGAATGATTTTGCTAAATATTCCCCCACAAGAAGCTGTAGTTGCACATTCACTTGACGATGATAGTATCATCCCGTGATGCATGAAATATGAGTATTACACTCTTCCTGGATTTTCAGGCAAGACTACCTGATATCTTAAGATGCGAAGTACAGTTTTTTCTGGTAGATATTTAAATCCATAAATACAGAGGCGACCACTTATTTGATTAGATCTGCATTTCAACAGAACCTTGGGAAAATCTGCCTCCTGGGGCATGATACAATTCTAGAAATGCTAAAGCTACACATTTGCAAAGTTGAAGTGAGATGCATTATTGTCTGCATCTGCCACATACTTGGAGCCTTTGAAAGCATAAATCGACGCAGGTCGAGGTGGGATATTAGCAGACATGCCCATATACAGTATATGGTGTAGTGGCCAAAGTCCTATAGAGCTTTATATTGAGAGCAATTACATGTAGGTTAGTGAGTGCAGCACTTGTCCCCAGCCGAATGATTCCCCTGTCCTCTAACATTTCCGAAAGGTCCATGTTGCATTCAGATCTCATAGAGATAAGTGGGCCCTGAGGGGTTAATGCTGGTTCTAGAAGTGCCCGTATCGCAGAGGAGATTCCCCATTGTATATAATTAATATCTCTGAGCTTTATCAGTGTATCATTCTTCCTTGTGCAACACGTTTTCCAATAGATTGAATGTCTTTTCATGATTGATCAATATTGATTTAAATAGATTGGATCCCAATTCAACAGCTGGACAAAGTTCATTTGATCCATAAAAAGGACACAGGTCTTCTTTTAAAGAGGTAGGTTAGGTTTTAATGAGTTGCAATAATGTAAGATGCGTTAAGAAGGATGAAAAAATCCTTTTGACCTTTACGTTTTGAAAAATATTTAGAAAACAATCATCAGTGCCACATGTAATCCGGAAGGTCTTGTATAGGAATTCTGGTTGAGCATACTGACCTTACCACTATTTTATGTGCTTCATGGCTCTGAATTTTGTCAAAATGTTTTAGATCAACTTTGGTAAACTACGAAGCCACAGACAGAGCGCATGTAGCCAGTGGCAGGGTAAAGCACACTGTACTTCAACATAATATTATGATGGGTTTGTATAGGGACAGCAAAATGGTTCCTGTTTATAGACAAAGTTAATTTCAAACTCAAAGAAATCAGTTACATCCGCCACATGCAGAATCATCTCTAAACAGCCAAGTATCAGCAACGAGACTGACTCAGAGAATGACGAGAGGGATTATGGTCTGAAACATATGGTTAATGTTCACATCATTAAAGTTAATTCATCTAATGAAAGAATTATGTTTTTTCCCCGCGTCTGTTAAGGACATTTGAAAATAAACTAAGACTAAATCTACAAATATTGATATTAATTTTAGAGGGATGCCAAACCATGCTACTTGGCAGGAGACACTGTATTTGCCATAAACGTGTTTTAAAAACGCGTCAAACAAAATTCCTGCTTATTTTGAATGTTTACCCACAGTCAAAGACATTGGTGGTCCATAAATGTTAGGATTATATTACTTTAATTATGATTAATTTGTATGTTTAATTCAAAGGTGAGAAACAAATGAACAAATCAGAAAAAATGCATTCGATGGTAGATGTCTGTTTGTGCTGTGCTTTCCTCCATCACGTGTGCACAATAACACTCCACTCACTCAGTCATTGCCACACCTGTCTCTAAAACCCTCCATCAGCGTCTGTTTCCCATTAGCACTTCCCTTTCAGCCTCAGACCTACCCCCTGTCGGTTCTACGGTTCATCCCTTGCTGACACTCTTACCTGCTCCTCACATTCCAGAACTGCACTCAAGCACTATCCCAGAAATCCTCTTCTTCACATCTTCCATACTCTACTACTCAGCTGCTTCAACTACTACTCACTCCTCTTCACTGTGTGCTCACCTTCCTGGGTTGTCTACAGATTATAATTGCAAATAAACCTCTGCACTGATGTTGTTGCCCTCCTTGCATGATTCACACATCACCATACAATTGTCACATATCCATCAGTAACAAAGATAAAGGATAGAAAAGGAAGATAAAAATAAAGAAAGAAACTTAAACGTTAGAAAACACTTTACAAAACTCTTCCATTAAGAGCCCTTTCTTGCCTGACTTCTCCAGACAGTAGATGGGAGTACCTGGACCTCACTGGTTTCTGCCAATCCTGAGGGCACTGCAGATTTGGAAAGAGTAATTAGTTGATTGGTTCTTCAGCTAACCACTACATCTATGCTTCTTAACATTTCTTGAAAAGCACATCCCCAGTCTGCTTTGAAATCTTTGTCTGGGTAAGACATAGTTGCTGCACTAAGTAGTTTCTGTACTCACTTCGGTAGCAGTTTGTCTGTTCCTCTGTCAGTTTTAAGCCTCTTACACAGCTGTTTACGTTTCAGTTCATGACTGGATTTCAACCTAAGTGTGGCATTGATGATAATTAGCAGCTATCTCGTATCTGACTATAATCCTTCACAATCTCTAAGTTTGTGCAGGTGTAACTATAAGAATTGATGCGGTTTGAAGGCAAAAGTCAGAAACACCAAATATTGATTTGATTTTGTTCACTTTGTATTTTATAAAAAAGAAACAATCCTTATTGTTATTTCTGAAAGCATTCTTCTTTGCCAGCATTTTCACACCTGCCTAAAACCTCAGCACTGTACTTTATATTGTGTACATAGTTCCACTCATGACTTCTATATTTAATACCTGCATTTGAGCTGTTTTTATTATTAACTGGGTCTGTTTTTGGTGCCCAGCTGAGATTCCTCTTCTAGAGTATTACTTGTCCTGATAAGTGCGTTCAATCACAAAGCTGTCCAAGGACAAGTTTTTAGACCTGTACAAGTCATGAATAAACTTCAACTGTACTGCAACAGTGGGTCGGTTACATACAAAAGAAAGAAACATAAAACAAGTGCCAAACTCCATCTCCATTGATCCACCTTGGGGAGATTAGCGTTCAAAATGATTATTAGCGTGTCTGCATGAAGAATTGCTATCTCTCTCTCTATTTAACATCATCCAGATGAGAAACATATGTTCTCTGTCTTGTTTTGAAGCATACCGTGGGAGAAATGATCACTGGTTTATGAACTTCAGGTTGACACTCTGATGTATTCATAGCCCTTTTCCTAAGCTAGAGCTTGACATATCCTGTCACAGAGCAGAAGAGCTCACGAAATATAGAGAAATTGACAGCTGCACTTAGTCATGCACCCTTACAATAGAATGCACAGGCAAATACAGAAAAATCTTCCTCCGCTGCAAGTCTTCCTACATTTATCAAGAAAATACAGTATCCAGATAATATCATATGCACTGTCTACAAATTGAGTTGCTTTTGTTGCTGTGGTTGTATGACAAAGAGATAGACGGGAAGAGAGATTTCTTGTCTCATGAGCTCAGGAGACATGTGCAGAGATAAACATTACTTATCTGCTTTCAGGACCCCACTGAAGATATGCTGGAGGCACTGTACGCATCTCTAAATCTAGATGCTCTATTCACATGTCTTTTTTAATCTTTCCTTAGGTAGTTTTTGTATCAGTCTCCCAAAGGGCTAAACAAGAGGCAGCAAGTGCTTTTATTAAATTAGCAGCTAGCGGGAACCATTAAGAAAGCATTTCCTATTTGATCTTACTGCATTACCAGGGGTGGAGCAGATCTCCTGTGGATGAGCTTCTTTCTGCACACAAGGAAACAGCTCATGTGTATTTGAACAATTAAACACAATTATGAGTCATATTATTTGTTTTACTTATTACTGTTCTTTTAAAGTCTTGGAGAGGTGCAAGCTAACCATGTCATACTGTCCTCGGAACAATGTCTGGTGATAACGATTCCTGGTTTTTATGACCACCATAAATCCGGTAAAAGGGCTGGATGTTAAAAGGTTGAGTGCAGACCCAGAGGTCATTAGATGAGTACAAGCTATCAGATCTGGGTTTCCAGACCCTGCGGCTCTGTAGGCTGAGATAAAAGTTGACGGTAATTCTGCACAACGTTCCTCTTCTGCTTTAACTAGTAGCGATAAGGCCATGAGCTGCAGGTCTGGAGACCCGGTCCGCTTTGGAGAGACAGACAGGGGCCAAATTATGTGACTGCTGGGAAACCATTTCAGGTCATTGTGACCTAATAAATGAAATGCTGCTAGCTGATGGTTTGAAGGTGTGGGAGACAAGCTTTAGTCATTAGGACTCAACTTATGAGACTGCACTCCCAAACCTTCATTTTCCATTATCACATTCTTCGAATGCTCTATAAAAACATAAGAATTGAAACAATCATGAAAAAGTTGAAATATGAAAGTACCATGCATTCATTGAGTCCACACAGACTGATATATTTCAAGTGTTTATATCTTTTGATGGCTAGATTTGTAACAGGCAACTAAAGATAAACCCAAAATCAGTGTTGTTTTACGACACGTGGTGCCATACTGTAATCATGGAATTAACTCGACCGACAGAAGCATTTAAATGGTCCTGATTTATTGTTAAATCGATTAACAATAATGAGGATAAACACAAAGAACGTGTAACAACTGCAGAAAATGCTTTTTACTCACATTTGGTTCTTGTCAATTTTAATTTTAGACCCTGGATATAATTTGCCTCCCTCTGAAACTAAATTAATTCCCTGACACCAGATCAGTGTCAGGATAAAAAAGTTGAAGCACTAAATTAGAAGCTAGAACTAGCCTTCATCGTTGACTGATAAATCTTAATGAATCACTGTGAGCATTCATTATTTAGCCTCTTTTATTTCATTATTTCATATTAATTCACTTCTAGAAAGTGATAATTTTACTTTTAAACGTAACTTTTAAAAAGTACATTTCGTTCCCTCTTCAGGGAACGAACAAAATGCTATTTAAATAACTTTAAACTGGCAGCGTGTGGACAGTGGACCGTTACCTCTTTTGAGACTCTTCTGTTCCAGTCATAACAGGCTTAAAAGCCAATGTGGAACGTTAAAATACAAACATCTTCAGTGCTTGTCTAAAGCAGACGTACGTGGCTTTTCTCTGCCACCTGTAACAAACAGAGAACACTGAGCTTGTCTACAGTCCTCACATAATCCCATGGGTCACTCCATCCACCACTCATTATTGTCAAACCCACAGGCGTCTGCTTCTTGCTTCTCTTAATGAGAATCCTTGCTTTTGTTTTGAGTCAAAGGATCACTGTCTAATGTGACAAAAGCAATTTTATGGTTTATTTTGATGAAACATGGCATTAATGTACAGCTGACTGTCAGCATCAAAACCAACTCTAAGCATGCCTTCTGCGATTCGTCCAGCTCGCAGTTTATGATCTTTCATATGTTTTTTTATGTATATACCTTCCCATGTATTATAAAGTGTACAACACCATTATTATCTCACATAAATCATTGGCTGTGTGTGTATGTATATTTGAACGTGTGTGTATGTGTGCAGGAATGAACAAACTGCAAGAACTGTTCTACATGAACTATAACAAACGGACATGGTCTGTCTGGGTAGATGTTCTGTATATATGTGTGTTACGTAAAAACTGCAAATGGGACAAAAAGAACTGTAACTATGACTTATATGGTATGTTCAGGTAGGTATTTTTCTTTTACATTTTCTTTTTCACTTCCAAACCTTTTCCCCTCACCTTCCCCAATCCCTTATCCACTCCCCCTTTCAGTCCAACGCCGCCTTGTCCTGACACAAACACAGTTTTATCGAGTGTCACATTTCAGAACCAAAAAAAAGATGTGGATATATTGTGAGTGGGATGTACAGTACATCTGCATCTCTAGGGGGATTGTGGATAGAGTAATCTTTACTACTGAATCCCAATTTGTTATTTCCATTTCCATTGTCTTAAGCATGGATACTTTTGCACCCTTATCAAAATGACAAGAGGCTCTTAGTTGCCAAAACCAAAATCATTGGGCACAATTAATCCTTTGTGAAATCCTGCCAAAAGATGTGCTGGTGTATCAAGATGAGGGACTCTAACTCCCCTCTGCTTTTCTTTTGCTATTTATTTTCAAGATGGGAGAGGACAGAGCAATACATGAAGGGCATTGAAAGTGTCTTCTTAAGAATTTAATAAGAAAAGAGATCTTGATGGATTAGGGGTCCTACCCACATAAGAGACATTTGGGGAATGAGGAATGGCAAAGTGATTTTTTTCATCGCCTACCTCATCCCTGGGGCTTTTTCTTTCAATTTAGGGAGATTAAAGGACCATGCAGGGATGTGGTCTGTCTCAGGAATTTATTTAGGTTTTTATTAATTTTCCATGCATGAGAAATAGCCACGTTCAACCATGGTTTATAACATCCACCATGACAATACATAGGCATGTAAGTAGATGGCTCTCGAGACATTAGCACCATGTGGAACCACATCAAACTCCCAAATATCTGTCCAGCATGTGTTTAGTTATATGTGGTGGGCTTAATGGGACATCAAGCCTCAAGGTTACAAATGAGTGGGCTGCAGCATGAATAGATCTGTATAGGCATTGGATCGACCCAGTGGGGGCCTTGATATTACACAGCAGAGAGAAGTGAGAGTAATCCCTCATAAATAATAGATAACCAAATCCTCTAAAACACAGCCAGAATTGCCTGCCATGGCTGGTGATAAAAACTCACAGTGACTGGGTCAAGCTTCTATTAATACTCAATTACACCCTGGAAGCAAGGTGTCAGAGGTTAGCCTTGTTTCTGTTATGGGGGGATGATTGCTACCTTAAAACAGAGAATAGAGCTGGAGCTCCAGAGTCATTGGCCATGTCACAAAAAATATATTTTAAACAAAAAAAAAACATTCAGAAAGTTACAAGCTTTGTATCATCAAACGTTATTTACATTATGTATGAAAAGAAAAAATATAAATAACATAGTCAGCATGCATTAACTACAAAACAAGCATTTACAAAACATTTACATTTGCAGTGCTCAGCATAAATGGGTGCACTCCATTTATCACAAAACCTCTAGTTCCCTTACAGTCGAAACGAAGACCATGTGTCAACATTTCGACTAGGGGACTTACCTGGGAGGTGGTACCGAATATATAAAGGGCAAATTGATTTGTGAGTGTAGCTAATTAAGAAATTAGCCGCTCTATAAGAGGAGCACTTGCTTCTACACTCATTCTGCTGCTTTCTTCTTCGGAGCCAATGGTGGTTCCACCATCTATATTTCGACACAAAGGTTGATTATATCAGCGAACGGTGTAGCTTACGCTAGCCCAGATAGCCAGCCACCAAACCATGGCACCTCTGATTCCCAGCTTGAGCCTGTCAGTCTCTGTGATCAGTTTTCACGGCGATGGGTAAAATCGGTGTTTCTCCTGGCTGCGGTGGACTCTTCTCGTCGAAGGACGGTCACAAGAAATGCGTGGAGTGTTTAGGCTTCAAACACGCCTGCGCTGCTCTTGTCAGGCGAGAGTGCGTGCATTGCAACGCTCTCCCGAACCACACTCTAAGTTACAGGAGGTCCTTTTTCGAGGAAGCGGGCACCGGGGCTTCAGCTTCTCTGCTGAATTGGACTAGCTCCTCCAAGGCCTTAGCTGACGGTGCCGGGGTGTTGACGTCAGGCGACCCCTCGTGTCACCCCCACTCGCTGGAAGTGCGTTCGTCCAGTCTGTGAGCTTCTGTGTTGTTTCGGCTTCACTGTATGACCCTATAGATGATCTGCTGCCCATCACAGCATTGGAAGGGGCGCTTTCTTCCGCGTCCTCCGACTCTGATTTGCCGCCCTCGAGGGTTGCAACGGAGTCAGGGCCGGAAGTTATGGCGATGCTCTGCAAGGCCGCGGCGGAGATCGGTTTAGGGGTGCTTTCGCTCTCTGAACCAGCTTCATCCCGGTTGGATAACTGCTACTTTGGCAAGCACCGGGACACTCCCTGCCCTTCGCCAGTACCTTTCTTTCCGGAGGTGCATGAGGAGATTACAAAATTCTGGCAGGCTCCTGCTTGGCGGCCCCATCTGGTTGTCCCCTCCAAAGCCTGGAAGTTCTCGTCAGCCATGATGACGAAGGTATACTCGGCTGCGGGTCAAGCTGTGGCTGCACTGCATGCCATGGTGACCTTCCAAGTCTACCAGGCCATGGTCCTCCGTGACTTGCACCAGAGTGGTGGCGGCCTCGAGTCTTTACAAGACTTAGGCTTGGCTATAGATCTCACCCTTCGGGCCATGAAATCCGCAACGCAGAGCATCGGTCGCACAATGTCCACACTAGTGGTCCAGGAATGCCATCCGTGGTTGGAACAGGCATCGATGCTAACCGAGGACCGTAACAGGTTCCTCAACGTGCCTTTTTTAACCCAATGCCCTCTTTGGCGTCGCCGTGGATGACTTTGCATCGAAGGTCTCCACGATCAGGAAGCAGGCAGAGGGTCTGGGCGTGCTGATGGTTCCGCGCTATTAAAAGCGAGGTTCTGAGAAGCCTGCCAGATGCCAGAGAAAGTGCCCCCCGTCATGGTCTAAGACTCCGGCCAAGTGCCCGAGAAAGACGCTTGCACGACGGAGGGCATCGTCATCCTCAGAGGGTTCTCGGAACCAAATGCGGAGGGCTTCTTCTCTTCTTCTCGGAAGAAGCGCCCTAAGGTTGACAACTCTGGAAGATGCAAGATCTTTCAGGGTTTCACCATCGACCCGACTCCACCCTGGAGGGGTGGCACCATGCACCTCGCTGCCGTCCTTCGGGATGGCGGCACCTCTTTTGTCAAAGAAAGATTTAGCATTTGTCCCGAGAATAACGGTCTTGCATGCCCACTCATTGGGCATAAATCTTCCTCATACCTTGACGAAGCCCCCGACACCTGTCTAAATCGGGGCCTGGCCAAGTTCCGATTCAAGATGCTGATGATCCGCAGCCTTCTGCTGTGAGTTTGTCCTAGGGATTGGTTCGCCACAATAGACCTGAAGGACACCTACTTCCAGATGGCCGTGGCGTGTCGTCACAGACCCTTTCTCAGGTTCTGTTTCGAGGGCCAGGCATACCAGTACAGAGTCCTGCCCGTCGGCCTCGCCCTCTCCTCGCGCACCTTCACGAAGGTTGTCCGGGCAGGCATACGGATCCTGGACTACCTGGCTGACTGGCTGTTGCTAGCCGAGTCCAGGGACCAGTTGATCACACAGAGGGATATGGTCTTGGCGCACATGTGGCGCCTGGGGTTGCAGGTCAACTGGGAAAAGAGCCAAATCACTCAAGGGCAAAAGCTACTTTTCTCGTTATGAAGCTGGATTCCGTGAACAAGAGGGCGCATCTTACAGCAAAACGCGCCCAAGCCTTGCTGTCCGCGCTCAAAGCGGCGTCTCTTTGACGAATGGTCCCACTGAAATGTTTTCAGAGGCTCCTGGGGCATATGGCGGCTGCAGCCACCGTGATTCCACTCGGGCTCCTGCATATGCGACCGCTCCAGCATTGGCTTTGTTCTCGGGTTACGAGTTGGGCATGGCGCAGAGGACAGTTGCGGGTGTCAGTGACACAATGCTTTCTCTCGACCCTCAAGGCCTGGAGGTCTGTGACATTCCTGCGTGCCGGAGTCCATGTAGGCGGGACTCCTCATCGCCTGGTTGTCACTACAGATGCCTCCCTGACAGGCTGGGGTGTCGTGTGCGGTTCCCATCGAGAGTCCGGTACCTGGTCCAGACATCAATCTCGATGGCCTGACACCTACTGAACTTGTGTCCGGACCTCGAGACCCCCCCTCTTTGGGTGACCCAGTCTGTGTATTCTATACAAAACCCTCTTCAGTTTGATTTGTAATACCCCCCCCCCCCCCTCGTGGTGCTGAACGATGGCTGGAGAGACATGCACTTGCGGGAAGCCCTTTTCAGATCTCAATGCGATCTCTGCGCACCTCTGTTTCACATCAGAGGTGCACTCCTTTTGGTTGCTCTACGCGACTTCCCCGCAATAGATTTATTCCAGGCTAAGGGGCAGAAGGAGAATCCCAGTCAGGCGCCTGGCTATAGCAAACCTTAAACAGTTTAGAGTCAGACTGACTGGATGGACTTGAGGCATGGCCTTTTTCAGGGGTGCCTAAGTTTAACACATGGTCTGTGTTTCGACTGTAAGGGAATGTCTAGGTTACCTATACGTAACTCCCATTCCCTAAAGGAGGGAACGCAGATGTTCCCCTGCCGTGCTGCTGACCAAATCGCTGATCTGAGGTGCCGAGAGGTAAGAGTTCGGCAGATTGAAGTGTTGAAGCAAGCGCTCCTCTTATAGAGCGGCTAATTGCTTAATTAGCTACACTCACATTAGACTTTGCCCGTTATATATTTGGTACCACCTCCCAGGTTCGGTAAGTCCCCTAGTTGAAACTTTGACACATGGTCTGCGTTCCCTCCTTTAGTGAATGGGGGTTACGTATAGGTAACCTAGACGTTTCCTTTCAGAATCAACCTTTTCTGTGAGATACTACACTACAAAACTCTCCCACAAATGTTGGCGAAGAAAATTTGTTAATTTGCACACACAAAAATCCTTCAGACAGGAGACTATAAAAAACGGCATTTCTAGAAAAGCCCTTCCCATTTCATGCTGTTGGCAATGGCTCCCCATGGAAGAGAAATGTCACAAAATCATTTTGTCAAAGATATCCTTTCTTTCTTGACTACTTGCACAACTACTTCTGCATTCTACACCTCAGTTATTTCTGTTGTTGCATTGACTGACTGAAAGGGAACCAGAAAATGTAAAGTGTACAATTCATTCTCAGAGACATATGTCAGAACGAATGATAGGAACAATCGCTGGGAGAGTGCATGAATCCACCATTTTAACGGGCCATATCATTGTGCAGATACTTACCAATCAGCTTGGTATTTATGCCCAGAGAAACCCACCTGTCTTCTGCTCAGAGTGAACTGGGAGTAACTCTAACTTCAACGCTAAACGTTTAAAGATTAGAGGGTTGCCTACCTCACATTCTAGTGCAGCTTCCAAGCCCAGATAGCAAAGCCGCCATACCACAGCACCTTCAGATCAGAGAACTTGTTGTCCAAAAATAACATGAACACGGGATTAAGAAATATTCCACTTCACATTCACAAGCATACCCTCGATCGATTCAGCTATGGACTTGCCGGTGTGCGTGCCGCGAAACTTGTTAGCCTGCAGCACTGCACTTTGAAGAGTAAAAGATGACTTCGTCACTGTGTCCATCCAATGTGCTGTCCAACTCAGTAAAGACAGCGGGGTCGAGTTGCAGCTCCAGATGTTAGTAGTGAAGCTGATAGTTCGCACGTCCTTTAGTTTGCACGAAGATAGTTTTGTGCATGTTTAAAGTGAATATGTGCATCTATTGTCACTTTGATACTCAGTTCACATGTGCTCAAGTCATGTGTATTAAAAGATACAAGTATTCATCAGGTGGAGCTCTGATGTCAGCATGATTCACCATTCATCTATCTATCTATTTTTTTTTTCTGTTAGTTACGCACAATGACAGATGTGTAGTGTTACCAGGACACCACGATAAAAGTAATTTATAGGTAACACTCAATGCAAATGTAATTTCACCAGTGTGAAACTGAAAATACTCGACTGGGCAGCAAAACAATCCAATACTACTTTCGTAACTTCATGGGTGAGATTGTCATTTGTATAGATCGTCCATATCGTCATCTCTCACTGCCTACTTTTATGAAAGCATACCTGTCATGTATTTACGTACACAATAAAATTAAGAAAATGTAGTTCTCTTTTTCATGTACACAAACTTTACCATTTTATGATTTGTAAAACTATTTTGTTAAATTTTTGTTATCATAATGCTCTTTGGGATAAGCCGGGATTGTCTTACTGTAATAAAGACGCAGTAAAATGAGATTTGGTTTCCGGCCTTTACTAGTTGTTAACTACACCAACAGCAGACAATGTTTGTCACATTAGGCATGATGAACAATGAGAACCCCACTTCTTGCAACAGCAATGTTGTAGACGTTTCGTGATACAGAGATTTCACTGATAATGATATGAGTGCAGTGTCCCGCCCCCGTGATGTCACTGCACCAATCCCAAGAATATAAATCCTACCAGCCGCTACAGTATTTTAAAAGAAAATAAAAAAAACTCTATCCAACACCATTTATTTATGGTTTCCATTGTTTCATTGGAGATAAAAAATCTGATTAGCATATAAATAAAAGGATAGTAGTACTTTTAATTGTTGGTTTTCTTCTGTCAATCTGCATCTTGAATTATTTTTGAACTATTTATATTGTAGTTATTTTACATTCGTGGGTTGGAGACTTTGGCAGTGAGGAAGAGACAAGATGCAGAGATGGAAGTAGCAGAGATGAGGATGTTGAGGTTCAGTTTAGGAGTGACAAAGATAGACAAGATTAAGAACGAGCACATCAGAGGGACAGCTCAGGTTGGTTGTTTTGGAGACAAAGTCAGAGAGGCCAGATTGAGATGGTTTGGACATGTGCAGAGGAGGTATAGTGGTTATATTGGTAGAAGGATGTTGGAGATGGAGATGCCAGGCAAGAGGTCAAGAGGAAGGCCAAAGACGAGATATATGGATGTACTGAAAGAGGACATGAAGTTAGTTGGTGCAAGAGTAGAGGATACTGAGGACGGAGTTAGGCGACCCCTAAACTGGGAACAGCCGAAAGGAAAAGAAGAAGAATAATAAAAAAATAGCTGGAAGTGTTTATAATTTATGATGTAGTTTTGGAGAATTTCATGATGGATTGATATTAAAAGGACATTCTTATTTAATAAAAGGCTACCAGGCGCTAAAATCTGCCAGATTCAGGTTCTAGAAGTTTCCAGAAAAAAAATTTATGCGTAAATTAGTCAACAGAAATTACTGTTTTGTCACCTTTTTATAAAATTAAAGTTGACATTTTTGGATGTCAAGAACATTTTCCCTCTTCCTGTAGTTCTCTTGTGGACCAGCAGATGTCTGAAGAAATGCACTGAAGAGTGTAAATCATCATGCTAACTGGCTTTTATTCTGTGCGCTTTCCTCTGTAGAGGGATCTTCATTTCAGTCAATATCGGCATCTGACCTTCTCAAACAGCAGAAAGAACAGCATCAACAAAGACTGATGGCTCGAAAGAAGAGAGCCGAGGAGATCCAAAAGAGGTCTGAAGGGTTCTTTTAACAAATATTCAACATGTCACAGTCGCACTAGTTTCAACACAACCATTCTTTGCTCTACCCAGGGTTCTTCAGAGTAATGGAGGCACCCTGCTCTCTCCTAAAACAGCCTCAGAGGCTCCTAAAGGCATGTCTGGCTCTGTGTCGCGTCTTTCCGGCCCTCCAGTGCCCACACTGGGCCGGGGGTTTTCAGAAGGAGAAGATATTTTTCTTGATCTGTCTCCTCCTTCAGCAAAAGGCTTCTCAACTGCAAAGGTAGCGATCATTCATTAATGCAAATAACGGCATGATCTTTTTCATAGAGCCACAAAGGTAGCTTCAGGTCAATTTATCCACTGTTTCTCTATAAATGAGTATTTTTGTCTATTATTTTACTTGTATGAGGGATGAGCAGCCTTTTGAACCAAAAAGAGCCAATTATACCTGTGTTTCCCCAAATAAATCAACCATAAAATTAATGGTGGGTAGATGGATGGGTAGGTGGATTAATGGATGATTGGGTGGACACAGTTTTTGGAACGGTGACAAATGGTCACGTTTTTTTGTCTTGATTTGCTAGAAAGCGACTGCATCTTTTTCCATTTAGAATTTGTTTTTGATAATTTTATTTGTGTCGATCATTGTTGCCTAGTTGCAGCACATGACAAGTTTACTCTCATAATAATTTGTGTGATATGGAGGACAATTAATGCCTTATTTATAAAACTCTAAACATTGTCATTCATTCAACAATAATATTAGTTATTTTTATTTTTCTCTAGTTAGCAGCCATGAGAAAGCTCCAAGCTAAAGGCTCTGTGATCGCTAAAGAAGACCCAAATGCTGTGAAGCGTAAACGAGTAAGCAGCGATGACATCACTGACCGAGTGCAGCGCAACCTTGCCTCACAAAAGGGTACAAACATTCACTTTTTGGAAAATAAAGAAAAAATTAACCTCTAGCCAGAGCCCTTGCCCCTTCACTGAGACTGAATGGCAAATCACTTTATCCATGTTTTATACGGATAAAGGCCTCTACACACCGATCCAAATTGAGATTCTTCAGGTGGCTTTCCAGAAGGGTGCTCTTCGTCTGCTTAAAGGAAATATTGGTGCAGTGATGCTCTCTGCCTGAAGATGGCGTTTGCGGTTCAACAGATGCACTCTGTGCTACATGAAAGAAGAACAGGAAGAAGACAAAAGACGAAATCAAAGAACTTATGGATGTCGAGCGGTTTATACTGTTGGTGGCTGAACACAGCGAGCTGCTTGCACAAGAAAGAAATCTTCTCCTTCAAATTTCGTCAAAGTCGCTATGAAAATGTGGGATGAGCGATAGCGAGTGGCTTGACTGCTCGGATCCCCAAATTTACCAGATGACCAGCTTTCCGTGGGCATCAAGATTTGGCCAGAAATTGGATTTCCTGACATTTATTCCTGACAACTATGCACCATACGAAGTACGATGGATAGTTATACAGTGTACAAAAGCCATAATTTTTTTTATTTTTGGGGGGAATTTAAAGTGACAGAGACATTTGAAAAGCCTCTCTGGCAATAACTCTTTTCAACTCCATCGCTAATGCCTTTTTTGTCTGAAACAGATGAAAATTCAGCTTGTGCAGAAGAGGAGGAGCCAGCGGCGAAGAAGAGGCGGGAACAGATGGAGTACATCCAATCAGAAGAGTTTCAGCGGATCCTTAATGCAAAATCCTCAAACTCATGGATGATGGGAGAGGTGTGTGTGTGTTTTGGCAGGAAAACAGTGGTCATGTGTTTTGATTCGT
>SRMA01027376.1:57276-101869 GCA_007224835.1 Danionella cerebrum | reverse complement strand
TTTAAATGCTATCACTTTTTGATCATAATTCCAGGCAATTTCCAGTAATGCCGTTTTGATTATGTAGAAGAGCAAAAACTCAAAACATAATAAGTTTTGAAAACTTTTTTGAAAGCTAATCGAACCCGGGCCGCAGCGGTGAGAGCGCCGAATCCTGACCACTAGACCATCAGGGACACACATACCTCAGTGTTTTTTGGCCTTTTTTTGTCATTTTTAAATGCTATCTCTTTTTGATCATAATTCCTGGCAATTTCCAGTAATGCCGTTTTGAGTATCTAGAAGAGCAAAACTCAAATCATGCTAATTTTAGAAAACTTTTTAAAATTAAAGTTTATTGCTCTCCCGTGATCTGGTATCAGAAGCACTACCGTTGCACTACAAGGTCTTATATGAGGATTTTTGGAAGAAGGCTCATAACGATCCAGAAAAAAATCTGAATCTAGTGGATCAGTATCATGTTGTCGTGTATCAAAAATATTAAAAGGAACTTCCCTGACTGGGAATCGAATCCTGACCACTAGACCTTCAGGGACACACAACCCTCATTGCTTTTTGGCCATCATTTTTTTTGCCATTTTTAAATGCTATCACTTTTTTATCATACTTCCTGGCAATTTCCAGTAATGCCGTTTTGATTATCTAGAAGAGCAAAACTCAAATCATGCTAATTTTAGAAAACTTTTTAAAATTAAAGTTTATTGCTCTCCCATGATCTGGTATCAGAAGCGCTACCGTTGCGCTACAAGGTCTTATATGAGGATTTTTGGAAGAAGGCTCATAACGATCCAGAAAAAAAATCTGAATCTAGTGGATCAGTATCATGTTGTCGTGTATCAAAACTATTAAAAGGAAGTTCCCTGTCCGGGAATCGAATCCTGACCACTAGACCTTCAGGGAGACACAACCCTCATTGTTTTTTGGCCATCATTTTTTCTTGCCATTTTTAAATGCTATCACTTTTTTACCATACTTCCTGGCAATATCCAGTAATGCCGTTTTGATTATCTAGAAGAGCAAAACTCAAAACATAATAATTTTTGAAAACTTTTTAAAATTAAAGTTTATTGCTCTCCCATGATTTGGTATCAGAAGTGCTACCGTTGCGCCACAAGGTCTTATATGAGGATTTTTGGAAGAAGGCTCATAACGATCCAGAAAAAATCAGAATCTAGTGGATCAGTATCTTGTTGTCGTGTATCAAAAATTTTAAAAGGAACTTCCCTGACTGGGAATCGAATCCTGACCACTAGACCTTCAGGGACACACAACCCTCATTGTTTTTTGGCCATCATTTTTTTTGCCATTTTTAAATGCTATCACTTTTTTATCATACTTCCTGGCAATATCCAGTAATGCCATTTTGATTATCTAGAAGAGCAAAACTCAAATCATGCTAGTTTTAGAAAACTTTTTAAAATTAAAGTTTATTGCTCTCCTATGATCTGGTACCAGAAGCGCTACTGTCGCGCTACAAGGTCTTATATGAGGATTTTTGGAAGAAGGCTCATAACGATCCAGAAAAAAATCAGAATCTAGTGGATCAGTATCTTGTTGTCGTGTATCAAAAATTTTAAAAGGAACTTCCCTGACTGGGAATCGAATCCTGACCACTAGACCTTCAGGGACACACAACCCTCATTGTTTTTTGGCCATCATTTTTTTTGCCATTTTTAAATGCTATCACTTTTTTATCATACTTCCTGGCAATATCCAGTAATGCCATTTTGATTATCTAGAAGAGCAAAACTCAAATCATGCTAGTTTTAGAAAACTTTTTAAAATTAAAGTTTATTGCTCTCCTATGATCTGGTACCAGAAGCGCTACTGTCGCGCTACAAGGTCTTATATGAGGATTTTTGGAAGAAGGCTCATAACGATCCAGAAAAAAATCAGAATCTAGTGGATCAGTATCTTGTTGTCGTGTATCAAAATATTAAAAGGAACTTCCCTGTTCAAAATTTCAAATAATTTTTGATTATCTAGAAGAGCAAAACTCAAATTATATTACTTTTAGAAAACTTTTTAGTATTAAAGTTTTCTGAACTCCCAGCATTGACCTTGATGTGACTTGAACACACAACCTTCTGATCTGGAGTCAGACGCACTACTGTTGCTCCACAAGGTCTTATTATGAAATTTTGTTGAAGAAGGCTCATAACGATCCAGAAACAAATCTGAATCTAGTAAATCAGTATCTTGTTGTCCTCTATAAAAAATATTAAAAAGTCACTTCCCTGACCGGGACCCCCGTGGGGACCCGGGGTAGAATAGGTCCCTAGCACCCCCTTGCTGATCGTAAAAGGCGACAAATGGGGCGACTTGTTGGCCGTGAGTTGCGACTTGTGTCAGTGGAGGAAGAGATCCTGGTGCTTGAGAATTCCGGTATGCTGCGGCTACCTCTTATCCAACATATCACTTCGGCTCCTACTTCACTCAGACAAGAGGTTGGAAAGGCCCATTCCAATCAATCGGCTAGTCAGGACCTGCCCTGGAACAAATTTGGAAACTCAATCAGCCAAATAACTCTCATTCTTTCCAAAAGGCGCTGGCGTAGGGTCAATTGAGTAGTATAAACATAGTTTATATGCTCAAGTATATCATCACTGTATCCTTGATGTACATCCAGTGGATGTCCGTGGCTCTGTACATCCCCTAGTAGGGCTCCAAGGAGGGTGAGGAGCAGAGATGATGAACAAAATTACACTAAAACATGGCAAAAAACCAAAACCCCAAAAAACGAATATTGGACCAAGACTTGGAAACAGAATCTCTGACTGATTTCATCTTTTCAACTGAAAGCGAAAACTGGCAAAGATTTATCTTACTAGAATCACTGACCGATGACATACCACTTACCAAACTGTCTCCGTTTGCAATTCACAAAGGAATCACAGGAATTGCAGGAACAGTAAAAGACATCAAAAAGTTGCGTTCAGGACAAATACTGGTAGAATGTGCTAGAGAAGCAAATTCAACAAACCTATTACAAGCAACTACTTTGGCCGGAATCAATATAAAAACCTTCCCCCACCCTTCACTAAACAATTGCAAAGGTGTAATCCGTACCAGAGAACTCTATGATATGGATGAAGCCGTAATCACATCAGAACTACAACAACTAAGCGTAATTGATGTCAAAAGAATGACAATTAAAAAAGGATGGACAAATCATCAAAACAGGAACATACATCTTGACTTTCAATAGACCTCAACTCCCAGAGAAAATTAAACTTGGATACCTAAGCGTCACCGTGGACATTTTCATCCCAAATCCACTGAGATGCTTTAAATGCCAAAAATCCGGACACGGATCTTCAGGATGCAAAAATAAAACTACCTGCCAAAATTGTGGAGAAGACGAACATGACACAAACTGCACCAACGCTCCTAAATGCAAAAACTGCCTTGGAGAGCATGCAGCATCATCCAAAAATTGCCCCATCTGGCTCAAAGAAAAAGAAATACAAAAAATCAAACATACAAAGACAGTAAGCTACCTCGAAGCCCGAAAAACAGTTGAAGGACTCCCGCCTTCAACCTGAGCAAACCCTATTCTGCTGCTCTCAAACCAAAGATGCAATCAACCAGCTGTCAAACAGATTTAACTTGGATATCTAAAGATAAACCCCAAACCATAAATAACACCAAAAGCCCAATCCCTCAAAAACCCAAGAATATATCCATACAAACTAGTCAGACACAAGACCCCCATCTGGAACAAAGGGAATCAAAAGTGAAAAAGAAACCTCAAAGTACAATAACTCTTCAACCAAACCAAGATAAAAACCTAACCCAAAAAAAACGAAAATCCAAAAGACATTGAAATGACTGAGACTCAGACTAATCGTAGCCGTAGCCTCTCACCTAAATGTAAAAATAAAGGACCTATCCCTATTTTTTCTACTTGAAAATCATCAACCACATCATACAGTGGAACTGCCGAGGACTAAAAACAAATTTTACAGAATTACAACACTTAACCACTGAATTTAATCCTCTTGCTTGTTGTATTCAGGAGACCCATCTATCTCCAAATGATAATTTGACTTTTAAAGGTTTTAAACTTTTTAGCAAATGCGGACCAAATCTACAACGGCCCTCTGGGGGTTCAGCCATTTTAGCAAAAAAAGATATAATACACAGCCAAATTACTCTGAATACCAAATTACAAGCAATTGCAGTACAACTTACCCTCCACAGAACTATTACACTATGCTCAATTTATATCCCCCCACATGATGCAGTGATACCTCAAGAACTGAACAAACTCGTCTCACAATTACCACCCCCATATATCCTTATGGGTGATTTTAACAGCCATAATACTCTATGGGGTGAAGACCGATGTGATGCCAAAGGAAGAAAAATAGAAGAATTCATAGAAAATAATGTTTTATGCCTATTAAACGACGGGTCAAAAACATACCTCCATCCAGGACATGGCACCTATACTGCCATAGACCTGACCATATGCAGTGCATACCTTATACTCGACTGTTCATGGAGAGTCTGGAACGACCTCTGCGTGAGTGATCACTTCCCAATCGTAATAACATTCTCACATACCAAAGCGCAAACTAGACCCCCAAGATGGCAACTCAAAAAAGCAAACTGGCTCACCTTTCAAACCATGTGTTGTGAAAAACTCACTCCAGCAAACCAAGAAAACCAAAACCCTATAGAATCCTTCACCCAGCAACTAATCGCAATAGCAGAAGAAACCATTCCAAAAACATGAACAAAACCTCAACGAAAGACCAATCCATGGGTCAAGAACAATGCAAAAAAGCTATTGAAGCACGGAAAAAAGCCGAACGGAACTTCAATAAACACCCATCAACTGCATACTTTATTAAATTCAAAATCTGCAGAGCTCAAGCTCGCAGAACCATAAATGAAACAAAGAAACAAAGCTGGAATCAATTTGTCTCAAGCTTAACCTACTATTCACCCACAAAGAAGATCTGGAACATGATCCGGAAAATGAAGGGAATGGAAAACGGATCAAACATACAACACATCAAAAGACAAGGAATACTGCAGACAACGGAGATAGATATAGCGAACACACTAGCAGAAACCTTCAGAAAGAACTCATCAATAGAAAACTGCCTCCCTGATTTTCAACTATTGCGAGCACAGCAAGAACCAATAAAACTGAATTTCAACTCAGACAACAAGGAAATATATAACCAAACCTTCAAGATGGAAGAACGTCTAGGTTACTTGCGTTACCCCACGTTCCCTGAATAGGGAACAGAGACGTTTAGTCGATGACCGACTGAATGGGAGCTGACCTCCATGGGAGATTGGACCGAATTGTTTAACGGGCAAATTGATTTGCAGGCGTGAGTGATTGATTAGCAGTCAGCCGGGTATAAGACCGGGCGTAACGCACGCTTCAGTATGGGATTTTCCTGAGGAGCCGACCTACTTACCTCCGGCGCCTCGGTCTCCCGACTTCAAAGGCATGGCAGAAAGGAAACGTCTCCGTTCCCTATTCAGGGAACGTGGGGTTACGCAAGTAACCTAGGCGTTCCCTTTCAGTCGGTACCGGAGACGTTTAGTCGATGACCGACTGAATGGGAGCCTCTACAAAGCGCCATGCCCGAAGTCCATCCAAACAGGCCAGCACTAAACTTGGAGAAGGTTAGTGAATTAAGCTGTAATACCTGAATGGGAACTCCTTCTGCCCCTGACCGGAATTTTCATTGACGGGGAAGTCGTCCAACACTGAGAGCGTAAGCTGTACTCGGTTGTTGCGAAGGCGACCAGAAGGAGGGCACCCCTCATCGTGGAGAGGGGTGCGCGGAGATCGCGTCGAGACCCACAGGGCTACCAGCGAAGACATTCTGCAGACAAGAGAGTGGCAGAGACGTAAGTCATCGTTACTCACCAAGGCAGGGGGGTAATGGGACGGGTTCCTACTATCCGCCTGGAGGGGGAGCTGTAGAAAAAACACACAGAAAGGGAGCACCAATAAAAAAAGGGGGACTCCCAGATCCGGACCCTAGTTCTGCTGGGGCCAGGCGGAGGCGAGCTCCAGAGCAGAACCTAGCAGAGCTGACTGCTCCGCACAGTCAGATGCCGAAGGGGGGAGGAAGAAGAGCCACCCCAAGGGGGGGGGGCGCACAAGAGGTGTACTGCTCATTTAAGAGAGTACTGCAAGCTACTACACCTGCTCCGTCCCCTGAGGGAGCCTGCCACCACTCAGGACCGCAGAGGGGACAGAGCCAACATCAAGGTTATAGAACCTGATGAAAGTATCCGGTGTAGACCAACCCACAGCTCGACAAATGTCGGCGAGTGAAGCCCCTCTGGCCAACGCCCACGAGGCAGCAATGCCGCGAGTGGAGTGGGCCCTCAGAGGGAGAGGGCAGGGAACCTCACACGCCTCATAAGCAAGGCTAATGGCTTCCACGATCCAATGTGCCAGCCGTTGCTTGGAGACAGCGGAACCCTTACGCTGGCCTCCGAAACAAATGAAGAGCTGCTTGGAGCTACGAAGCTCCCATGTTCTGTCCAGGTAGATCCGGAGAGCTCGCACAGGACATAGAGAACCCAGGGTTGGGTCTGCCTCCTCCCGGGGCAGAGCTTGCAGGGTCACCACCTGGTCCCGGAAGGGGACGGATGGGACCTTGGGGATGAATCCGGGCCTGGGCCTGATGGTAATCAAGGAATCACCAGGGCCGAATTCCAGGCAGGATTCGTCGGCGGACAGTGCCTGGAGATCTCCCACCCTCTTAATTGAGGCCAACGCAAGCAGGAGGGCGGTCTTCAGAGAGAGGACTCGCAACTCCGCTGAGTGCAAGGGCTCAAAAGGAGACTTCCGTAGCCCCGTAAGGGCGACGGAGAGGTCCCAAGAGGGGATAGAGGGTGGTCTAGAAGGCCTGAGACGTCTAGCCCCCTTGAGAAATCTCACCGTCAGTTCGTGGCTGCCCACTGATTTCCCTTCGACCCGAAGGTGAAAGGCGGAAATAGCGGCAGCGTAGACCTTGAGAGACGATGGGGACAGCCTTTGATCGAATCTCTCCTGGAGGAAGGTCAACACGACTCTGATGGGGCATGTCCCGGGATCTTCCTGACGGGAAGAGCACCATTCGACGAACCGACCCCACTTGCCAGCGTAGCACGCTCGGGTAGAGGGGGCTAACGCATGGTTCAAAGTGTTCACCACGGAGGGTGGTAGAGGCTCGGGGTCCACCGCGGACAGATATGCCATACGTGTAGGGCCCAGAGGTCTGGCCGCGGGTGCCTGTATCCCCCCCCTTGAGTCAGGAGGTCCGGACTCAAGGGGATCGGCCAGGGAGGGGCTGTCACGAGCGCTGAGAGGTCCGGAAGCCAGGCTCTGTTCGGCCACAAGGGGGCGATCAAGAGCAGCTCGCGCTCGTCCTCCCTGACCTTGCACAGAAGCTGTGCTAGAAGGCTCACTGGGGGAAACGCATACAAGCGTTTGCTCCTGGGCCAGCAGTGGGCCAGCGCATCTGTCCCGAGAGGAGCCAGGGACAGGGAGTAAAACAGCCGGCAATGGGTATTCTCGCGGGAGGCAAACAGGTCTACCTGGGCCTCGCCGAAGATGTCCCAAATCTGCTGAATAGCCCGAGGATGGAGTCGCCATTCTCCTGCCGTGGGATGGAACCTGGACAGCGAATCCGCGATCCTGTTGCATTCCCCGGGGATGTGTACGGCTCTGAGCGACCGAAGTCTGCTCTGACTCCAGAGGAGCAGCTCTTGGGCGAGGTAGTGCAGGAAGCGGGAGCGCACACCGCCCTGGTGGTTGATGTACGCTACGACCGCGGTGCTGTCTGACCTGACCAGCCCGTGCCGATCCCGAAGGAATGGGCAGAAGCGCCGGAGCGCTAGGATCACTGCAGCTAGCTCGAGACGGTTGATGTGCCAGTGAGACAGCTGTCTGTTCCAGGAACCGGACTCTCGGTGGGAACCGCACCCGGTGCCCCAACCGGTCTTGGAGGCGTCGGTGGTGACCACTACGCGACTGGTGATGCACACTAGGGGCACTCCAGCGCGCAGGAATCGTACCGACTTCAAGACCTTCAGGTGAGGGAGCGCGCCTGTCACGGACAGACGAAAGGCTCCCTGACGCCATGCCCAAGTTGGAGCTCGCGAGAGAAGCCATAGCTGAAGTGGTCGCATATGCAGGAGCCCGAGTGGAATCACTGAGGCTGCGGCTGCCATATGCCCCAGGAGCCTCTGAAATAATTTCAGTCTGACCACTTGTCGAGAGGACACCGCAATTAAGGCGGCCAGCAAGGCCCGGGCGCGATCTACCGACAGGTGCGCCCGCATGCTCTCGGAGTTCAGCTCCATCCCGAGAAAAGAGATGACTCTCACCGGAGTGAGGCAGCTCTTTTCCCAGTTGACGCAGAGCGTGCGGTTCCACTATTCTCGGGAAGCACATGAGATCTGTCTTTGACACAATAGGTGCCGCCGTCCCGGGGGACGGCAGCGAGGAGTGTGTGGTGGACTCCCCCCCTCCAAGGGGAGTTGGGTCGGTGACTTGACCCGAAGAGCAGCTCATATGTTCCCGAGTCGCCAACCTCAGGGGCGCTTCTTACTAGAAGCCCTCGTCTGCCTTCGAGAACCCTCCGAGGTTGACAGCGTCTTCCGCCTTGTAGAGGTCTTCCTCGGACCAGAGGTCGAAGGCGCAGACCGTGGCGGAGGACGCTCTCTTTGGCGGCGAACAGGCGGAGAGGGGTCTGGCGCAGAAGCAGTGGAACGCCGCTTCCGACGCGGGACCATGAGCTCACCCAGACCCTCCGCCTGTTTCCTGATGGTGGAGACCTTTGACGCAAAATCGTCCACGGCGACGCCAAAGAGGCCATCTGGGGAGACAGGGGCATCCAGAAACCTGTTACGGTCTTCGGGAAGCATAGTCGCCTGCTCCAACCACAGATGGCGTTCCTGGACCACGAGAGTGGACATCGTGCGACCAATATTCAGCACAGCTGATTTAGTAGCACGAAGCGCTAAATCAGTGGCCGAGCGCAAGTCTCTGAGAGACTGCTGGTCACCACCCCCTTGGTGCATTTCACGGAGGACCTTGGCCTGAAAGACCTGTAAGGTCGCCATAGCATGCAGCGATGCAGCAGCTTGACCCGCGGCTGAGTAAGCCTTCGTCATCAGGGCTGACAAAAACTTACCAGCTTTGGAGGGAACAGTCGGACGAGACCGCCAAGCGGCAGCACTGCCGGGGCACAAGTGCACCGCGACAGCCTGCTCCACCCGGGGAATCGCAGAATACCCCCTAGCTGCTGCATCATCCAAGGTGGTGAAGGGGGAGGAGCTGGAAGCCCTGGCAGACAGGGGAGCCCGCCAGAATTTAGTGAGCTCCTCGTGCACCTCCGGGAAGAAAGGAACTTCAGGAGCGCGGGGGGCGGAGCCCCGGCGCTTACCTAAGAACCAGTCATCCAGCCGCGACGGCCCCGAGCTGGAAGGTGCTTGCACCTCCAGCCCAATAGCGGTCGCGGCCTTTCTAGAGCACCGCGAAAGCATCGGGCTCCGGCTCTGCCGCGACCCCGGAGGGTGGCAGCGTTGAGCTGAAGGACTCCGAAGAATGCGCCCCTTCCGATGCTGCGAGGGAAAGCAGATCGTCAGCAGGATCACACGAGGGCCCGGGCAATGCCGAAGCGCTATCCGAGTCTCCCGCGGACCAGACGGGGAGCGCACTCGGGCTTTGGGGACGGTGCGAGGGATCGCCTGACACCAATCGACCCAAAGCCGCAGAAGAGGTGTTTTGGGACGGGCCCCTCGGAGTCGAAAGATCACCGGGAGCCGAAGCTCCGGTGTCCTCCTCCTCGAAGAAGGACCGCCTATACCTCAGAGTGCGCGCCGGGAGAGCGTTGCAATGCACGCACTCTCGCCTCACAAGAGCAGCACAGGCGTGTTGGAAGCCAAAACACTCCACGCATTTCTCGTGACCGTCTTTCGACGAGATGAACCCAACACAGCCAGGATTACAGCACATTTTGCTCATTGTGTCGTGAAAAATGGACAGGATGTGAACAAACGGCTAACAATAACACTGGACAGGCTAATGCCGGAAAAGACTGAGGCGCAGCGACAGCGGCATGCTATACTGGGCTAGCAGAGGACCACGCTGTATTTGCTAGGTAAACAACCTCGATCTCAACTGGCGGTTTAGCGTCAAAGTTTAGAGAGGAGAGTCACACTCAGTCCGCTCCGAAGGAAAATCGCATACTGAAGCGTGCGTTACGCCCGGTCTTATACCCGGCTGATTGCTAATCAATCACTCACGCCTGCAAATCAATTTGCCCGTTAAACAATTCGGTCCAATCTCCCATGGAGATCAGCTCCCATTCAGTCGGTCATCGACTAAACGTCTCCGTTACCGACTGAAAGGGAACTAATAAACTCTCTAAAAGGATCACACGACACAGCTATTGGTCCAGACAAAATCCACTACCAATTCTTAAAGAACCTACCGTACAACTACCGATGCCTTTTATTAGATAATTTTAACTCCGTCTGGACTTCTGGTAAAATACCAACTTCATAAAGGGAGGCAATAATAATACCTATACCCAAACCTGGAAAAGACCATTCTGATCCAAGCAACTATAGACCAATTGCACTGACTAGTTGCCTATGCAAAACCATGGAAAGGATGATAAACAACTGGCTCATCTGGATACTAGAAAAAAACAAACAATTAACGGACTACCAGTGCGGATTCAGACGCTGTAAGAGCACATTGGATCAACTAATTCGACTGGAAACTTATATTAGAAATGGATTCATCAGGAAAGATCATGTCGTTGCTGTCTTCTTCGACTTAGAGAAAGCATACGATACAACTTGGCAACATAGAATTTTAAAAGATCTCCACCAAATGTGACTCAGAGGAAGGCTTCCCATCTTCATTTCAAATTTTCTCACCAAAAGAAACTTCAAAGTCCAAGTCGGAAACACATCATCAAATATTCACAAACAAGAACTGGGAGTCCCTCAAGGAAGCATTCTCTCAGTCACTCTCTTCAGCATCAAGATAAATAACATTGTAGAAATTATTGGACCAAACACATTCTGCAGCCTTTATGTGGATGATCTCTGCATAAGTTACAGAGGAAATAATATGAACACAATTGAAAGACATCTACAATCAAGTATCCACAAAATCAATCAGTGGGCTACAAAAAATGGTTTTAAGTTCTCCAGATCAAAAACTGTTTGTACACATTTTTTCTTCCAGAGATCCCTTCACCATGACCCAGAACTTTTTATTAACGAAGAACAAATCAAAGTCGTTAAGGAAATCAAGATTTTAGGACTTATTTTAGACAACAAAATGACTTTTATCCCTCATTTTAAATATTTAAAAAACAAGTGCTCGAAAGCCATGCGTATAATCAAAATCTTAGCAAAAACTAAATGGGGTGCGGATTTTAATATACTCTTACGTCTTTATAGAGTTCTCATTAGATCCCGGTTGGACTATGGGTGCATAATATATGATTCTGCCAGAAATTCATATAAACAAATCCTCAACACAGTTCATCATCAAGGATTACGTCGTGCTTTAGGAGCCTTCAGAACATCACCAATACAGAGTTTGTACACTGAAGCCAACGAACCTTCTCTCCAAAATAGACGACTAAAACTCTCATTACAATACGCCATTAAACTGAAAGCAAATAAGAACAATCCAGCTCACACTGCAGTTTTTAACCCTCAACTAGTACAATTGTATGAGAGTAAACCACAAACTATCAGACCTTTTGGACTACGCATCAAACCACACCTACAAAATCTAAACATAAACCTGGACATACTAAATCAAGTACATTTCTCCTCCCTGCCCCATTGGAAGATAAAGAGGCCCATAGTCAACATGGATCTAAGCCGCCAGAAGAAAGGAACAACCCACCCCCATGTGTACAGGCAACAATATCTGAACATTAGAAGCCAATATCCCCAACACCAACCCATTTTTACAGATGGCTCAAAAACTGAAAACGGAGTTGCAGCAGCAATGGTAACTGGAAAACAACATTTTGGAATCAGACTACCTAAAGAGTGCACAATTTTCACAGCTGAAGCTCGTGCCCTACTTTTAGCACTGGAGTACATTGAAAACGACCAACTAAACAAGTCCATCATCTTCACAGATTCCAAGTCATGTCTCCAGGCCATGGAATCTCCAAGGAATGATCATCCACTATTAGATGATATTTTGACAAAAACCCACCAACTACAAAACCAGTCCTATCAAATCATTTTTTTCTTTTTTCCAGGACATACCGGACTTCCAGGGAATGAGCGAGCCGACGCAGCAGCCAAGAACGCTCTAGGACAAGTAGTGAACAAGTGCCAGATCCCCCCATCAGAGATGAGATCCATCATTAATGATTACATCCAAAATAAATGGCAAGAAGAATGGAATACACTTGAAAACAACAAATTACACGAAATCCAACCTGAGATCCCATACAGAATTTTAAGACATTTTAAGACTAGATTTGATCAAGTGGTTTTTACCAGATGCCGCATTGGACACTCAAGATTAACCCATGGTCATCTGCTCCAAGGAGAAAACCCTACACAATGTATATACTGCTCAACTCCAATTACCATAAAACACATTTTATTGGACTGCCCTGCTTTTAATGACTCCAGAAAGTCTTTTTATGAAGTGATCTCTTTAAAGGACATTTTTAATACAGTGACACCAGGAAAAATTTTTAGATTTTTTATTGTGTATTAATATGAAATATCTTATCTAATTTATGTAATCAGCTGATGTAAAATTTTAATTGTATATCTGATATCTAAATGTTTTGCCATGAAAATAGCCTTGGTTGCTGACATGGCATTAAATCAATAAATAATAATAATAATCCCTGACCGGGAATCGAACCCGGGCCGCGGCGGTGAGAGCGCCGAATCCTGACCACTATACGTTTCTTGCTAAAATGTGTGAGTGTCTTGGAGTCTTTTGCTCTTTCTCTCTCTCACACACACTTATCTTCTGGTGCGCATTCTCGCATATTTTTGCTCTCTCGCTTACGCGCTCTTGAGAAGCACTTTCTCTCTTTATTGCTCTTGGTTTTGTCACAAAGGCCCTTTGTCGGCTCCCGATTAGGACATATTTAAAAATAAATGAATAAATAAAATAAAAAATGCCAACGAGAAGAAGAGTGAAGATAAAAACTAAGACTTGTGGACCAGCCAGAGAAGCAGTTTTTTCATCTGAGATCTTTAGTTGCATTTTTTGGACAGAGTAAATTACGCTCCGGTTAGTTAGAGTGATCCAGCTGACCGTGCCTAGCGCCGGACCTTCCATCGGGTCACTGTTTGTTGTTTTAGTTTGTTATTTTAGTTTTTTATTTTTGGAGGCACCCCGGGGGGGAGACTCTGTCTCCTAACTGGTAACCCTCCGAAGACTAGGAAGGTTGTATTTAGTGTTGTGGATAGGAAGTTAGGTCCGGGGTGTTGTTTTCTTTATTCTTACTTATTATAAAACATTTTATTTACTAAATGGCAACGTTGTTTAAATTAGACAACTGTAAAGATGATATGTTTAATGTGGCTTAACATTATGATATCTCAGTTTCTGGGACGTTACTCAAGAGAGATCTTAAAGCGTGTTTACTGGCTGGTCTCCAAAATTAAAATAATGTTGCTGTGGATTCCAACGCTGTTGGCATAACTCTTGCCTCAGTTGATTCTGGCGTTAATCCTGTCTCATTGATTGATGAGTAAACTGAATGCAAGGAAGTAAAATATTTCGATCTAGGATGCATGAATGTTTGTTTTATTTGTATGAAAGGAACTTATTCCATAGTCAGAGAGACTGTGATGCCTGTGTGCAAGGTGGACCTGGAATGGAGATACTTTCAAATCGTTTATTGGGGTGTTGGCAGATGGACTGTGGGTTGTTCTTGGGCGGATGTGGTTGTATTGTCCTCGGGGTTGCTCCGTGTTTGGGCTTGGCATAGTAGATCATGCTGGGATCCATGTTAGTAAGGGAAGGAAGAGAAAAATAAGATTTTTCAAAAATACTTGTAAACTGTGTTTTGAATGTATCAAACATGATTTGTTTTAAACTTAATAACGAATCACATATTTTATATACTTTTAAAGATGATTTCTTTTATGAAACTTGATCAATATACTCTTAAATCAATGTGATGTGTTTGAAAAATAACTAGTTAGTTGTTCGGTGTAACTGTCTCGATGGTCTATGTGGTGACTGTTAGAAATGTTATGAGGTGTGACCTATTTCAGAGGTCAAGAGAGGGATTTGTGGGAAAATTTTATTAACTTTCTATGATATCTTGTGAAATCTTGTGAAGATAATAAGAATGAATGGTTTTATTATACATGACCTCGGAAAAGGGAAAGAGGACTGCTTTGACTTCCCTTTTCTTCCTAGGCAGGAAGAGATAAGGAATTTCTTCCAGAATATTCTAGTTTTGTTTCAAAGAGAATGCGTCAGGGGTTAATAACGATTCAGAAAAAAATCTGAATCAGTAGCTTTTTGTCGTGTATCAAATTTTTTAAAAGGACCTTCCCTGAACGGTAATCGAACCTGGGCCGCAGCGGTGAGCGCGCCGAATCCTGACCACTAGACCATCAGGGACAGACATACCTCAATGTTTTTTGGCCTTTTTTTGTCATTTTTAAATGCTATCACTTTTTGATCATAATTCCAGGCAATTTCCAGTAATGCTGTTTTGATTATTTAGAAGAGCAAAACTCAAATCATGCTAATTTTAGAAATTTTTTTAAAATTAAAGTTTATTGCTCTCCCATGATCTGGTATCAGAAGCGCTACCGTTGCGCTACAAGGTCTTATATGAGGATTTTTGGAAGAAGACTTCATAACGATCCAGAAAAAAATCTGAATCTAGTGGATCAGTATCATGTTGTCGTGTATCAAAAATATTAAAAGGATCTTCCCTGACCGGGAATCGAATCCTGACCACTAGACCTTCAGGGACACACAATCCTCATTGTTTTTTACGCCATCATTTTTTTTTGCCATTTTTAAATGCTATCACTTTTTGATCATAATTCCTGGCAATTTCAAGTAATGCCGTTTTGATTATCTAGAAGAGCAAAACTCAAATCATGCTAATTTTAGAAAACTTTTTAAAATTAAAGTTTATTGCTCTCCCATGATCTGGTGTCAGAAGTGCTACTGTTGCGCCACAAGTTCTTATATGAGGAATTTCGGAAGAAGACTCATAACGATCCAGAAAAAAATCAGAATCTAGTGGATCATTATCATGTTGTCGTGTATCAAATCTATTAAAAGGAAGTTCCCTGTCCGGGAATCGAATCCTGACCACTAGACCTTCAGGGACACACAACCCTCATTGTTTTTTGGCCATCATTTTTTTTGCCATTTTTAAATGCTATCACTTTTTTATCATACTTCCTGGCAATTTCCAGTAATGCCGTGTTGATTATCTAGAAGAGAAAAACTCAAATCATGATAATTTTAGAAAACTTTTTAAAATTAAAGTTTATTGCTCTCCCATGATCTGGTATCAGAAGCGCTACCGTTGCGCTACAAGGTCTTTTATGAGGATTTTTGGAAGAAGGCTCATAACGATCCAGAAAAAAATCAGAATCTAGTGGATCAGTATCTTGTTGTTGTGTATCAAAAATATTAAAAAGAACTTCCTTGACTGGGAATCGAATCCTGACCACTAGACCTTCAGGGACACACAACCCTCATTGTTTTTTGGCCATCATTTTTTTTGCCATCTTTAAATGCTATCACTTTTTATCATACTTCCTGGCAATTTCCAGTTATGCCATTTTGATTATCCTGAAGAGAAAAAGTCAAATCATTTTAATTTTAGAAAACTTTTTTTTGTAATAAATGTTTACTGCTCTCCCAGCATTGACCTTGATGTGATTTGATCACAGAACCTTTTGATCTGGAGTCAGACGCGTTACCGTTGCACCACAAGGTCTTACATGAGGATTTTTGGAAGAAGGCTCATAACGATCTAGAAGAAAATCAGAATCTAGTGGATCAGTATCTTCTATATAAAATATTAAAAGGAAGTTCCCTGCCCAGGAATCAAACTCAGGTCTCAGCGGTGACAGCGCCGAATCCTGACCACTAGACTATCAGGGACACACAATCCTTATTGTTTTTTTGGACATCATTTTTTTTTTGCCATTTTTAAATGATATTACTTTTTTATCATACTTCCTGGCAATCGAATCCTGACCACTAGACCTTCAGGGACACACAACCCTCATTGTTTTTTGGCCATCATTTTTTTTTGCCATTTTTTCCTGGCAATTTCCAGTAATGCTGTTTTGATTATCTAGAAGAGCAAAACTCAAATCATATTAATTTTAGAAAACTTTTTTAAAATTAAAGTTTACTGCTCTCCCAGCATTGACCTTGATGTGATTTGAACACACAACCTTCTGATCTGGAGTCAGACGCGCTACCGTTGCGCCACAAGGTCTTACATGTGGATTTTTGGAAGAATACTCATAACGATCTAGAAGAAAATCAGAATCTAGTGGATCAGTATCTTCTATCAAAAATATTAAAAGGAAGTTCCCTGGCCGGGAATCAAACTCAGGTCTCAGCAGTGAGAGTGCCGAATCCTGACCACCAGACCATCAGGGACACACAATACTTATTGTTTTTTTTGGCCATCATTTTTTTTGCCATTTTTAAATGATATTACTTTTTTATTATACTTCCTGGCAATCGAATCCTGACCACTAGACCTTCAGGGACACACAACCCTCATTGTTTTTTGGCCATCATTTTTTTTTGCCATTTTTAAATGATAATACTTTTTTTATCATACTTCCTGGCAATTTCCAGTAATGCCGTTTTGATCATCTAGAAGAGCAAAACTCAGATCATGCTAATTTTAGAAAACTTTTTAAATTAAAGTTTATTGCTCTCCCATGATCTGGTTTTAGAAGCGCTACTGTTGCGCTACAAGGTCTTTTATGAGGATTTTTGGAAGAAGGCTCACAACGATCCAGCAGAAAAAAATCAGAATCTAGTGGATCAGTATCTTGTTGTCGTGTATCAAAAAAATCAAATAATTCTTGATTATCTAGAAGAACAAAACTCAAGTTATATTACTTTTAAAAAACTTTTTAGTATTAAAGTTATCTGAACTCCCAGCTTTGACCTTGATGTGATTTGAACACAGAACCTTCTGATGTGGAGTCAAACGCGCTACCCTTGCGCCACAAGGTCTCATATGAGGTACTTTGGAAGAAGGCTCATAACGATCCAGAAAAAAATCAAAATCTAGTGAATCAGTATCTTGTTGTCGTGTATCAAAAATATTAAAAGGAACTGCCCTGACCGGGACTCGAATCCTGACCACTAGACCTTCAGGGACACACAATCCTCATTGTTTTTTACGCCATCATTTTTTTTTTTCATTTTTAAATGCTATCACTTTTTTTATCATACTTCCTGGCAATATCCAGTAATGCCGTTTTGATTATCTAGAAGAGCAAAACTCAAATCATGCTAATTTTAGAAAACTTTTTAAAATTACAGTTTATTGCTCTCCCATGATCTGGAGTCAGAAGCGCCACCGTTGCGCCACAAGGTCTTATATGAGTATTTCTGGAAGAAGGCTCATAACGATCCAGAAAAAATCTGAATCTAGTGGATCAGTAGCTTTTTGTCGTGTATCAAATTTTTTAAAAGGACCTTCCCTGAATGGTAATCGAACCTGGGCCGCAGCGGTGAGAGCACCGAAAAAGTTTATTGCTCTCCCATGATCTGGTGTCAGAAGTGCTACCGTTGCGCCACAAGGTCTTATATGAGGAATTTTGGAAGAAGGCTCCAGAAAAAAATCAGAATCTAGTGGATCAGTATCATGTTGTCGTGTATCAAAACTTTTAAAAGGAAGTTCCCTGTCCGGGAATCGAATCCTGATCACTAGACCTTCAGGGACACACAACCCTCATTGTTTTTTGGCCATCATTTTTTTTGCCATTTTTAAATGCTATCACTTTTTATCATACTTCCTGGCAATTTCCAGTTATGCCATTTTGATTATCTAGAAGAGCAAAAGTCAAATCATATTAATTTTAGAAAACTTTTTTTTAAATAAAAGTTTACTGCTCTCCCAGCATTGAACCTGATGTGATTTGAACACACAACCTTCTGATCTGGAGTCAGACGCGCTACCGTTGCGCCACAAGGTCTTACATGGAAATTCTGGAAGAAGGCTCATAACGATCTAGAAGAAAATCAGAATCTAGTGGATCAGTATCTTCTATCAAAAATATTAAAAGGAAGTTCCCTGCCCGGGAATCAAACTCAGGTCTCAGCAGTGAGAGCGCCGAATCCTGACCACTAGACCATCAGGGACACACAATACTTATTGTTTTTTTTGGCCGTCATTTTTTTTTTGCCATTTTTAAATGATATTACTTTTTTATCATACTTCCTGGCAATCGAATCCTGACCACTAGACCTTCAGGGACACACAACCCTCATTGTTTTTTGGCCATAATTTTTTTTTCCATTTTTAAATGCTATCACTTTTTTATCATACTTCCTGGCAATTTCCAGTAATGCTGTTTTGATTATCTAGAAGAGCAAAACTCAAATCATGCTTTTTTTAGAAAACTTTTTAAAATTAAAGTTTATTGCTCTCCCATGATCTGGAGTCAGAAGTGATACCGTTGCGCCACATGGTCTTATATGAGGATTTCTGGAAGAAGGCTCATAACAATCCAGAAAAAAATCTGAATCTAGTGGATCAGTAGCTTTTTGTCGTGTATCAAATTTTTTTAAAAGGACCTTCCCTGAACGGTAATCGAACCTGGGCCGCGGCGGTGAGAGCGCCGAATCCTGACCACTATACGTTTCTTGCTAAAATGTGTGAGTGTCTTGGAGTCTTTTGCTCTTTCTCTCTCTCACACACAATTATCTTCTGGTGCGCATTCTCGCATATTTTTGCTCTCTCGCTTACGCGCTCTTGAGAAGCACTTTCTCTCTTTCTTGCTCTTGGTTTTGTCACAAAGGCCCTTTGTCGGCTCCCGATTAGGACATATTTAAAAATAAATAAATAAAAAAAAAAATGCCAACGAGAAGAAGAGTGAAGATAAAAACTAAGACTTGTGGACCAGCCAGAGAAGCAGTTTTTTCATCTGAGATCTTTAGTTGCATTTTTTGGACAGAGTAAATTACGCTCCGGTTAGTTAGAGTGATCCAGCTGACCGTGCCTAGCGCCGGACCTTCCATCGGGTCACTGTTTGTTGTTTTAGTTTGTTATTTTAGTTTTTTATTTTTGGAGGCACCCCGGGGGGGAGACTGTCTCCCAATTGGTAACCCTCCGAAGACTAGGAAGGTTGTATTTAGTGTTGTGGATAGGTAGTTAGGTCCGGAGTGTTGTTTACTTTATTCTTAGTTATTATAAAACATTTTATTTACTAAATGGCAACGTTGTTTAAATTAGACAACTGTAAAGATGATATGTTTAATGTGGCTTAACATTATGATATCTCAGTTTCTGGGACGTTACTCAAGAGAGATCTTGAAGCGTGTTTACTGGCTGGTCTTCAAAATTAAAATAATGTTGCTGTGGATTCCAACGCTGTTGGCATAACTCTTGCCTCAGTTGATGCTGGCGTTAATCCTGTCTCATTGATTGATGAGTAAACTGAATGCAAGGAAGTAAAATATTTCGATCTAGGATGCATGAATTTTTGTTTTATTTGTATGAAAGGAACTTATTCCATAGTCAGAGAGACTGTGATGCCTGTGTGCAAGGTGGACCTGGAATGGAGATACTTTCAAATCGTTTATTGGGGTGTTGGCAGATGGACTGTGGGTTGGTCTTGGGCGGATGTGGTTGTATTGTCCTCGGGGTTGCTCCGTGTTTGGGCTCGGCATAGTAGATCATGCTGGGATCCATGTTAGAAAGGGAAGGAAGAGAAAAATAAGACTTTTCAAAAATACTTGTAATCTGTGTTTTGAATGCCATCAAACATGATTTGTTTTAAACTTAATAACGAATCGCATATTTTATATACTTTTAAAGATGATTTCTTTTATGAAACTTGATCAATATACTCTTACATCAATGTGATGTGTTTGAAAAATAACTAGTTAGTTGTTCGGTGTAACTGTCTCGATGGACTATGTGGTGACTGTTAGAAATGTTATGAGGTGTGACCTCTTTCAGAGGTCAAGAGAGGGATTTGTGGGAAAATTTAATTAACTTTCTATGATATCTTGTGAAGATAATGAGAATGAATGGTTTTATTATACATGGCCTCGGAAAAGGGAAAGAGGACTGCTTTGACTCCCCTTTTCTTCCTAGGCAGGAAGAGATAAGGATATTCTTCCAGAATATTCTAGTTTTGTTTCAAAGAGAATGCGTCAGGGGTTAATAACATCTGAATCAGTAGCTTTTTGTCGTGTATCAAATTTTTTAAAAGGACCTTCCCTGAACGGTAATCGAACCTGGGCCGCAACGGTGAGAGCGCCGAATCCTGACCACTAGACCATCAGGGACACACATACCTCAATGTTTTTTGGCCTTTTTTTGTCATTTTTAAATGCTATCACTTTTTGATCATAATTCCAGGCAATTTCCAGTAATGCTGTTTTGATTATTTAGAAGAGCAAAACTAAAATCATGCTAATTTTAGAAAACTTTTTAAAATTCAAGTTTATTGATCTCCCATGATCTGGTACCAGAAGCGCTTCCGTTGCGCTACAACGTCTTATATGAGGATTTTTGGAAGAAGGCTCATAACGATCCAGAAAAAAATCTGAATCTAGTGGATCAGTATCATGTTGTCGTGTATCAAAACTATTAAAAAGAAATTGTCTGTCCGGGAATCGAATCCTGACCACTAGACCTTCAGGGACACACAACCCTCATTGTTTTTTGGCCATAATTTTTTTTGCTATTTTTAAATGCTATCACTTTTTTATCATACTTCCTGGCAATTTCCAGTAATGCCGTTTTGATTATCTAGAAGAGCAAAACTCAGATCATGCTAATTTTAGAAAACTTTTTAAAATTAAAGTTTATTGCTCTCCCATGATCTGGTATCAGAAGCGCTACCGTTGCGCTACAAGGTCTTTTATGAGGATTTTTGGAAGAAGGCTCATAATGATCCAGAAAAAAATCAGAATCTAGTGGATCAGTATCTTGTTGTCGTGTATCAAAAATATTAAAAAGAACTTCCCTGACTGGGAATCGAATCCTGACCACTAGACCTTCAGGGACACACCACCCTCATTGTTTTTCGGCCATCATTTTTTTTTTGCCATTTTTAAATGCTATCACTTTTTTATCATACTTCCTGGCAATTTCCAGTAATGCCGTTTTGATTATCTAGAAGAGCAAAACTCAAATCATGCTAATTTTCGAAAACTTTTTAAAATTATAGTTTATTGCCCTCCCATGATCTGGTTTTAGAAGCGCTACTGTTGCGCTACAAGGTCTTATATGAGGATTTTTGGAAGCAGGCTCATAACGATCCAGAAAAAAATCAGAATCTAGTGGATCAGTATCATGTTGTCGTGTATCAAAAATATTAAAAGGAACTTCCCTGACCGGGAATCGAATCCTGACCACTATACCTTCAGGTACACACAACCCTCATTGTTTTTTGGTCATAATTTTTTTTGCCATTTTTAAATGCTATCACTTTTTTATCATACTTCCTGGCATTTTCCAGTAATGCCGTTTTGATTATCTAGAAGAGCAAAACTCAAATCATGCTAAATTTAGGAAACTTTTTAAAATTAAAGTTTATTGCTCTCCCATGATCTGGTACCAGAAGCGCTTTTGTTGCGCTACAACGTCTTATATGAGGATTTTTGGAAGAAGGCTCATAACGATCCAGAAAAAAATCAGAATCTAGTGGATCAGTATCTTGTTGTCGTGTATCAAAAATTTTAAAAGGAACTTCCCTGACTGAGAATCGAATCCTGACCACTAGACCTCAGGGACACATTTTTTTTGCCATTTTTAAATGCTATCACTTTTTTATCATACTTCCTGGCAATTTCCAGTAATGCTGTTTTGATTATCTAGAAGAGCAAAACTCAAATCATGCTAATTTTAGAAAACTTTTTAAAATTAAAGTTTATTGCTCTCCCATGATCTGGTACCAGAAGCGCTACCGTTGCGCTACAAGGTCTTATATGAGGATTTTTGGAAGAAGGCTCATAACGATCCAGAAAAAAAATCAGAATCTAGTGGATCAGTATCTTGTTGTCGTGTATCAAAAATATTAAAAGGGACTTCCCTGACCGGGAATCGAATCCTGACCACTAGACCTTCAGGTACACACAACCCTCATTGTTTTTTGGCCATCATTTTTTTTTTGCCATTTTTAAATGATAACACTTTTTTATCATACTTCCTGGCATTTTCCAGTAATGCCGTTTTGATTATCTAGAAGAGCAAAACTCAAATCATGCTAATTTTAGAAAACTTTTTAAAATTAAAGTTTATTGCTCTCCCATGATCTGGTATCAGAAGCGCTACCGTTGCGCCACAAGGTCTTATATGAGGATTTTTGGAAGAAGGCTCATAACGATCCAGAAAAAAATCAGAATCTAGTGGATCAGTATCATGTCGTCGTGTATCAAAAATATTAAAAGGAACTTCCCTGACCGGGAATCGAATCCTGACCACTAGACCTTCAGGTACACACAACCCTCATTGTTTTTTGGCTATCTTTTTTTTTGCCATTTTTAAATGCTATCACTTTTTTATCATACTTCCTGACATTTTCCAGTAATGCCGTTTTGATTATCTAGAAGAGCAAAACTCAAATCATGCTAATTTTAGGAAACTTTTTAAAATTAAACTTTATTGCTCTCCCATGATCTGGTACCAGAAGCGCTTCCGTTGCGCTACAACGTCTTATATGAGGATTTTTGGAAGAAGGCTCATAACGATCCAGAAAAAAATCCGAATCTAGTGGATCAGTATCTTGTTGTCGTGTATCAAAAATATTAAAAGGAACTTCCCTGACTGGGAATCGAATCCTGACCACTAGACCTTCAGGGACACACAACCCTCCTTGTGTTTTGGCCATCATTTTTTTGCCATTTTTAAATGCTATCACTTTTTTATCATACTTCCTAGCAATTTCCAGTTATGCCATTTTGATTATCTAGAAGAGCAAAAGTCAAATCATATTAATTTTAGAAAACTTTTTTTTAAATAAAAGTTTACTGCTCTCCCAGCAATGACCTTGATGTGATTTGATCACACAACCTTCTGATCTGGAGTCAGACGTGCTACCGTTGCACCACAAGGTCTTACATGAGGATTTCTGGAAGAAGGCTCATAACGATCTAGAAGAAAATCAGAATCTAGTGGATCAGTATCTTCTATATAAAATATTAAAAGGAAGTTCCCTGCCCAGGAATCAAACCCAGGTCTCAACGGTGACAGCGCCGAATCCTGACCACTAGACCATCAGGGTCACACAATACTTGTTTTTTTGGCCATCATTTTTTTTTGCCATTTTTAAATGATATTACTTTTTTATCATACTTCCTGGCAATCGAATCCTGACCACTAGACCTTCAGGGACACACAACCCTCATTGTTTTTTGGCCATCATTTTTTTTTTGCCATTTTTTTCCTGGCAATTTCCAGTAATGCTGTTTTGATTATCTAGAAGAGCAAAACTCAAATCATATTAATTTTAGAAAACTTTTTTAAAATTAAAGTTTATTGCTCTCCCATGATCTGGAGTCAGAAGCGCTACCGTTGCGCCACAAGGTCTTATATGAGGATTTCTGGAAGAAGGCTCATAACGATCCAGAAAAAATCTGAATCTAGTGGATCAGTAGCTTTTTGTCGTGTATCAAATTTTTTAAAAGGACCTTCCCTAAACGGTAATCGAACCTGGGCCGCAGCGGTGAGAGCGCCGAATCCTGACCACTAGACCATCAGGGACACACATACCTCAATGTTTTTTGGCCTTTTTTTTGTCATTTTTAAATGCTATCACTTTTTGATCATAATTCCAGGCAATTTCCAGTAATGCCGTTTTGATTATGTAGAAGAGCAAAAACTCAAAACATAATAATTTTTGAAAACTTTTTTGAAAGCTAATCGAACCTGGGCCGCAGCGGTGAGAGCGCCGAATCCTGACCACTAGACCATCAGGGACACACATACCTCAATGTTTTTTGGCCTTTTTTTGTCATTTTTAAATGCTATCTCTTTTTGATCATAATTCCTGGCAATTTCCAGTAATGCCGTTTTGATTATCTAGAAGAGCAAAACTCAAATCATGCTAATTTTGGAAAAATTTTTAAAATTAAAGTTTATTGCTCTCCTATGATCTGGTACCAGAAGCGCTACTGTTGCGCTACAAGGTCTTATATGAGGATTTTTGGAAGAAGGCTCATAACGATCCAGAAAAAAAAATCAGAATCTAGTGGATCAGTATCTTGTTGTCGTGTATAAAAAGTATTAAAAGTCACTTCCCTGACCGGGAATCAAACCCGGGCCTCAGCGGTGAGAGCGCAGAATCCTGACCATCAGGGACACACAATACTTATTGTTTTTTTGGCTATCTTTTTTTTTTTTGCCATTTTTAATTGATATTACTTTTTTACAATACTTCCTGGCATTTTCCAGTAATGCTGTTTTGATTATCTAGAAGAGCAAAACTCAAATCATGCTAATTTTAGAATACTTTTTAAAATTAAAGTTTATTGCTCTCCCATGATCTGGTATCAGAAGCGCTACCGTTGCACTACAAGGTCTTATATGAGGATTTTTGGAAGAAGGCTCATAAAGATCCAGAAAAAAATCTGAATCTAGTGGATCAGCATGATGTTGTCGTGTATCAAAACTATTAAAAGGAAGTTCCCTGTCCGGGAATCGAATCCTGACCACTAGACCTTCAGGGAGACACAACCCTCATTGTTTTTTGGCCATCATTTTTTTCTTGCCATTTTTAAATGCTATCACTTTTTTATCATACTTCCTGGCAATATCCAGTAATGCCGTTTTGATTATCTAGAAGAGCAAAACTCAAAACATAATAATTTTTGAAAACCTTTTAAAATTAAAGTTTATTGCTCTCCCATGATTTGGTATCAGAAGTGCTACCGTTGCGCCACAAGGTCTTATATGAGGATTTTTGGAAGAAGGCTCATAACGATCCAGAAAAAAAATCAGAATCTAGTGGATCAGTATCTTGTTGTCGTGTATCAAAAATATTAAAAGGAACTTCCCTGACTGGGAATCGAATCCTGACCACTAGACCTTCAGGGACACACAACCCTCATTGTTTTTTGGCCATCATTTTTTTGCCATTTTTAAATGCTATCACTTTTTTATCATACTTCCTGGCATTTTCCAGTAATGCCGTTTTGATTATCTAGAAGAGCAAAACTCAAATCATGCTAATTTTCGAAAACTTTTTAAAATTATAGTTTATTGCCCTCCCATGATCTGGTTTTAGAAGCGCTACTGTTGCGCTACAAGGTCTTATATGAGGATTTTTGGAAGCAGGCTCATAACGATCCAGAAAAAAATCAGAATCTAGTGGATCAGTATCATGTTGTCGTGTATCAAAAATATTAAAAGGAACTTCCCTGACCGGGAATCGAATCCTGACCACTATACCTTCAGGTACACACAACCCTCATTGTTTTTTGGTCATAATTTTTTTTGCCATTTTTAAATGCTATCACTTTTTTATCATACTTCCTGGCATTTTCCAGTAATGCCGTTTTGATTATCTAGAAGAGCAAAACTCAAATCATGCTAAATTTAGGAAACTTTTTAAAATTAAAGTTTATTGCTCTCCCATGATCTGGTACCAGAAGCGCTTTTGTTGCGCTACAACGTCTTATATGAGGATTTTTGGAAGAAGGCTCATAACGATCCAGAAAAAAATCAGAATCTAGTGGATCAGTATCTTGTTGTCGTGTATCAAAAATTTTAAAAGGAACTTCCCTGACTGAGAATCGAATCCTGACCACTAGACCTCAGGGACACATTTTTTTTGCCATTTTTAAATGCTATCACTTTTTTATCATACTTCCTGGCATTTTCCAGTAATGCCGTTTTGATTATCTAGAAGAGCAAAACTCAAATCATGCTAATTTTAGAAAACTTTTTAAAATTAAAGTTTATTGCTCTCCCATGATCTGGTATCAGAAGCGCTACCGTTGCGCTACAAGGTCTTATATGAGGATTTTTGGAAGAAGACTTCATAACGATCCAGAAAAAAATCTGAATCTAGTGGATCAGTATCATGTTGTCGTGTATCAAAAATATTAAAAGGAACTTCCCTGACCGGGAATCGAATCCTGACCACTAGACCTTCAGGTACACACAACCCTCATTGTTTTTTGGCCATCATTTTTTTTGCCATTTTTAAATGCTATCACTTTTTTATCATACTTCCTGGCATTTTCCAGTAATTCATGCTAATTTTAGGGAACTTTAAAAATTAAAGTTTATTGCTCTCCCATGATCTGGTACCAGAAGCGCTACCGTTGCGCTACAAGGTCTTATATGAGGATTTTTGGAAGAAGGCTCATAACGATCCAGAAAAAAATCCGAATCTAGTGGATCAGTATCTTGTTGTCGTGTATCAAAAATATTAAAAGGAACTTCCCTGACTGGGAATCGAATCCTGACCACTAGACCTTCAGGGACACACAACCCTCATTGTGTTTTGGCCATCATTTTTTTTGCCATTTTTAAATGCTATCACTTTTTTATCATACTTCCTAGCAATTTCCAGTTATGCCATTTTGATTATCTAGAAGAGCAAAAGTCAAATCATATTAATTTTAGAAAACTTTTTTTTAAATAAAAGTTTACTGCTCTCCCAGCATTGACCTTGATGTGATTTGATCACACAAACTTCTGATCTGGAGTCAGACGCGCTACCGTTGCGCCACAAGGTCTTACATGAGCATTTCTGGAAGAAGGCTCATAATGATCTAGAAGAAAATCAGAAGCTAGTGGATCAGTATCTTCTATATAAAATATTAAAAGGAAGTTCCCTGCCCAGGAATCAAACCCAGGTCTCAGCGGTGACAGCGCCGAATCCTGACCACTAGACCATCAGCGACACACAATACTTATTGTTTTTTTGGCCATCATTTTTTTTTTGCCATTTTTTAATATTACTTTTTTATCATACTTCCTGGCAATCGAATCCTGACCACTAGACCTTCAGGGACACACAACCCTCATTGTTTTTTGGCCATCATTTTTTTTTGCCATTTTTTTCCTGGCAATTTCCAGTAATGCTGTTTTGATTATCTAGAAGTGCAAAACTCAAATCATATTACTTTTAGAAAACTTTTTTAAAATTAAAGTTTACTGCTCTCCCAGCATTGACCTTGATGTGATTTGAACACACAACCTTCTGATCTGGAGTCAGACGCGCTACCGTTGCGCCACAAGGTCTTACATGAGGATTTTTGGAAGAATACTCATAACAATCTAGAAGAAAATCAGAATCTAGTGGATCAGTATCTTCTATCAAAAATATTAAAAGGAAGTTCCCTGCCCGGGAATCAAACTCAGGTCTCAGCGGTGAGAGCACCGAATCCTGACCACTAGACCATCAGGGACACACAACCCTCATTGTTTTTTGGCCATCATTTTTTTTGCCATTTTTAAATGCTATCACTTTTTTATCATACTTCCTGGCAATTTCCAGTAATGCCGTTTTGATTATCTAGAAGAGCAAAACTCAAATCATGCTAATTTTAGAAATCTTTTTAAAATTAAAGTTTATTGCTCTCCCATGATCTGGTATCAGAAGCGCTACCGTTGCGCTACAAGGTCTTATATGAGGATTTTTAGAAGAAGGCTCATAACGATCCAGAAAAAAATCTGAATCTAGTGGATCAGTAGCTTTTTGTAGTGTATCAAAAATATTAAAAAGAACTTCCCTGACTGGGAATCGAATCCTGACCACTAGACCTTCAGGGACACACAACCCTCATTGTTTTTTGGCCATCATTTTTTTTGCCATCTTTAAATGCTATCACTTTTTTATCATACTTCCTGGCAGTTTCCAGTTATGCCATTTTGATTATCCTGAAGAGCAAAAGTCAAATCATATTAATTTCAGAAAACTTTTTTTTAAATAAAAGTTTACTGCTCTCCCAGCATTGACCTTGATGTGATTTCAACACACAACCTTCTGATCTGGAGTCAGACGCGCTACCGTTGCGACACAAGGTCTTACATGAGGATTTTTGGAAGAATACTCATAACGATCTAGAAGAAAATCAGAATCTAGTGGATCAGTATCTTCTATCAAAAATATTAAAAGGAAGTTCCCTGCTTGGGAATCAAACTCAGGTCTCAGCAGTGAGTGCGCCGAATCCTGACCACTAGACCATCAGGGAAACACAGACCTTATTGTTTTTTTGTCCATCATTTTTTTTTTGCCATTTTTAAATGATATTACTTTTTTATCATACTTCCTGGCAATCGAATCCTGACCACTAGACCTTCAGGGACACACAACCCTCATTGTTTTTTGGCCATCATTTTTTTTTGCCATTTTTAAATGATATTACTTTTTTTATCATACTTCCTGGCAATTTCCAGTAATGCCGTTTTGATTATCTAGAAGAGCAAAACTCAAATCATGCTAATTTTAGAAAACTTTTTAAAATTAAAGTTTATTGCTCTCCCATGATCTGGTATCAGAAGCGCTACCGTTGCGCTACAAGGTCTTTTATGAGGATTTTTGGAAGAAGGCTCATAACGATCCAGAAAAAAATCAGAATCTAGTGGATCAGTATCTTGTTATCGTGTATCAAAAAAATGAAAAGGAACTTCCCTGTTAAAAAAATCAAATATTTTTTGATTATCTAGAAGAGCAAAACTCAAATTATATTACTTTTAGAAAACTTTTTAGTAATAAAGTTTTTTGAACTCCCAGCTTTGACCTTGATGTGATTTGAACTCAGAACCTTCTGATCTGGAGTCAGACGCGCTACCCTTGCGCCACAAGGTCTCATATGAGGTACTTTGGAAGAAGGCTCATAACGATCCAGAAAAAAAATCAAAATCTAGTGAATCAGTATCTTGTTGTCGTGTATCAAAAATATTAAAAGGAACTGCCCTGACCGGGAATCGAATCCTGACCACTAGACCTTGAGGGACACACAATCCTCATTGTTTTTTACGCCATCATTTTTTTTTTAATTTTTAAATGCTATCACATTTTGATCATAATTCCAGGCAATTTCTAGTAATGCCGTTTTGATTATCTAGAAGAGCAAAACTCAAATCATGCTAATTTTAGAAAACTTCTTAAAATCAAAGTTTATTGCTCTCCCATGATCTGGTACCAGAAGCGCTACTGTTGCGCTACAAGGTCGTATATGAGGATTTTTGGAAGAAGGCTCATAACGATCTAGTAGAAAATCAGAATCTAGTGGATCAGTATCTTGTTGTCTGGTATCAAAAATATTAAAAGGAACTTCCCTGACCGGGAATCGAATCCTGACCACTAGACCTCCAGGGACACAAAACCTCATTGTTTTTTGGCCATTTTTTTTTGTCATTTTTAAATGCTATCCCTTTTAATCATATTGATTTGGACACACAACCTTCTGATCTGGAATCAGATGCACTACCGTTGCACCACAAGGTCTTATATGAGGATTTCTGGAAGAAGGCTCATAACGATCCAGAAAAAAATCAGAATCTAGTAAATCAGTATCTTGTTGTCCTGTATTAAAAATATTAAAAGTCACTTCCCTGACCGGGAATCGAACCCGGGGCGCAGCGGTGAGAGTACCGAATCCTGACCACTAGACCATCAGGGACACACAACCTCACTGTTTTTTGGCCATTTTTTGTCTTTTTTAAATGATATCACTTTTAATCATATTGATTTGGACACACAACCTTCTGATCTGGAATCAGATGCACTACCGTTGCACCACAAGGTCTTATATGAGGATTTCTGGAAGAAGGCTCATAACGATCCAGAAAAAAAATCAGAATCTAGTGGATCAGTAACTTCTTGTCGTGTATCAAAAATATTTTTATATATTTCTTCTCTCAGCCTTCGGCGGTGATACATGCTCTTTCTCTTACTCCCTTATCTCTTATCATCCCAGCTGGGCTTCTCGTCTTGTGTCTGTCTGCAGAGACTCTCACTATCCGGCTCTCTAAATAAAAGGAACTATGGATCTGATCAACTGGTCTCTAAATGCAATTGACACCATTTTCTCGACGAGGAGCGTGGGTTCGGGGGAACCCATCTGTCCTGCGGGAACTTATGCTGCTGGCTACACGATGGACTCCTGGTCGAAGTGGAGGATCGTGTGCCTAGCTGCTCTGTCCCTGGAGGATGTCGAAGACATCTACATAATTGGAACTGTGATAACTGGGATTCTGCTGATTGGAATATGTGGAGCTCTCGGCTATCGGCGATTATCAAAAGCGGTCAGTGCTCAAAGCCCCACTAAGCTGACCGACTGGAATGGAATGTTGACTGGACTTAAAACTGTCGGGACTCATGTAACGGTCTGTGACCGCAAACTGAATTTCATCCTGGAAAGGCTGGCAGAATTGAAACGTAAGTTGGATAATATGGAGACCGGGGAAAGACTCTAAAAATCTTGAAATTTACAGCTTTTGACCTAAATTAACTTCTGTACCATCTGGCTTCCCTTATCTCCTCTGGCCTTGGGGGCCGCGAAGAGGAGTCTAAACATCCCCCGTGCAGAACTCGATAAGGGGACACTCTCAGAACCCTCCCCTGCATCCACTTATCTCCGCCAGCTATTTTTCCCAACGCTGTAATCTGACGGGTCATTGGACAGCGCCTTTCCATGGCTGCAGAAAAATGCCCGCTGCGGACTACAGCGACTACACCACTTCCCCGACCCCTACCTCATCCTGCGATGTTCTTTCCTGTATTTGTCAATGTGCTTGATTGCAAATGGCTTTTTTTTAACCTGCTCCACAGTGCTCTTTTCTTTGAAGGACAATGCGGAAAGGCTCTTTTTTTAAGCTAATTTACCTAATGTTTATCCATTTTCTCTGTTTCTCTCTGTAAATGCTACCTCTCAACACTGGCCTGTTCCCACCCAGTCTATGTCTGTGGCCAAAGGGGTCCAATTTCACTACATGTAACAGTGTATGTGACAAATAAAGGCTAATTCAATTCAATTCAAAATATTAAAGTGAACTTCCCTGACTGGTAATCGAACCCGGGCCACGGCGGTGATAGCGCTGAATCCTGACCACTTGACCATCAGGGACACACAACCCTCACTGTTTATATGTCATTTTTTGCCATTTTTAAATGCTATCACTTTTAATCATATTGATTTGGACACACAACCTTCTGATCTGGAATCAGATGCACTACCGTTGCACCACAAGGTCTTATATGAGGATTTCTGGAAGAAGGCTCATAACGATCCAGAAAAAAATCAGAATCTAGTGGATCAATAACTTCTTGTCGTGTATCAAAAATATTAAAGGGAACTACCCTGACCGAGAATCGAACCCAGGCCACGGCAGTGAAAGTGCAGAATCCTAACCACTAGACCATCAGGGACAAACAATCATCAATATTTTTTCGGCCATCATTTTTTTTGCCATTTTTAAATGCTATCACTTTTAATCATATTTCCTGCCAATTTTCAGTAATGTCTTTTTAAATATCTAGAAGAGCAAAACTCAATTTATATTACTTTTAGAAAAAAATTTAGTATTAAAGTTTTCTGAACTCCCAGCAATGACCTAGATGTGACTTGAACACACAACCTTCTGATCTGGAGTCAGACGCGCAACCGTTGCGCCACAAGGTCTTATTATGATATTTTATTGAAGAAGGCTCATAACGATCCAGAAAAAAAATCTGAATCTATTGGATCAGTATCATGTTGTCCTGTATAAAAAATATTAAAAGTCACTTCCCTGACCGGGAATCGAACCCTGGCCGCGGCGGTGAGAGCGCTGAATCCTGACCACTAGACCATCAGGGACACACAACCTCATTGTTTTTTGGCCAATTTTTGCCATTTTGAAATGCTATCACTTTTAATCATATTTCCTGCCAATTTTCAGTAATGTCTTTTTAAATATCTAGAAGAGCAAAACTCAATTTATATTACTTTTTTAGAAAAATTTTTAGTATTAAGGTTTTATGAACTCCCAGCAATGACCTTGATGAGACTTGAACACACAACCTTCTGATCTAGAGTCAGACACGCTACCGTTGCGCCACAAGGTCTTAATATGATATTTTATTGAAGAAGGCTCATAACGATCCAGAAAAAAATCAGAATCTATTGGATCAGTATCATGTTGTCCTGTATAAAAAATATTAAAAGTCACTTCCCTGACCGGGAATCGAACCCGGGCCGCGGCGGTGAGAGCGCCGAATCCTGACCACTAGACCATCAGGGACACACAACCTCATAGTTTTTTGGCCATTTTTTAGTCATTTTTAAATGCTATCACTTTTAATCATATTGATTTGGACACACAACCTTCTGATCTGGAATCAGATGTGCTACCGTTGCACCACAAGGTCTTATATGTGGATTTCTGGAAGAAGGCTCATAACGATCCAGAAAAAAATCAGAATCTAGTGGATCAGTAACTTCTTGTCTTGTAACAAAAATATTAAAGGGAACTTCCTTGACCGGGAATCCAACCAGGGCCATGGCGGTGAAAGCACCGAATCCTAACCACTAGACCATCAGGGACACACAATCATGAATATTTTTTCGGCCATCGTTTTTTTTTGCCATTTTTAAATGCTATCACTTTTAATCATATTTCCTGCCAATTTCCAATAATGACTTTTTGATTATCTAGAAGAGCAAAACTCAAATCATATTACTTTTAGAAATCTTTTTAATATTAAAGTTTTCTGAACTCCCAGCATTGACCTTGATGTGACTAAAAGTTTTCTGAACTCCCAGCAATGACCTTGATGTGACTTGAACACACAACCTTCTGATCTGGAGTCAGACGCGCTACCACAAGGTCTTATTATGATAGTTTATTGAAGAAGGCTCATAACGATCCAGAAAAAAATCTGAATCTATTGGATCAGTATTATGTTGTCCTGTACAAAAAATATTAAAAGTCACTTCCCTGACCGGGAATCGAACCCGGGCCGCGGCGGTGAGAGCACCGAATCCTGACCACTAGACCATCAGGGACACACAACCCTCATTGTTTTTTGGCCATCATTTTTTTTTGCCATTTTTAAATGATATTACTTTTTTTATCATACTTCCTGGCAATTTCCAGTAATGCTGTTTTGATTATCTAGAAGAGCAAAACTCAAATCATATTAATTTTAGAAAACTTTTTTAAAATTAAAGTTTACTGCTCTCCCAGCATTGACCTTGATGTGATTTGAACACACAACCTTCTGATCTGGAGTCAGACGCGCTACCGTTGCGCCACAAGGTCTTATTATGATATTTTATTGAAGAAGGCTCATAACGATCCAGAAAAAATCTGAATGTATTGGATCAGTATCATGTTGTCCTGTATAAAAAATATTAAAAGTCACTTCCCTGACCGGGAATCGAACCCGGGCCGCGGCGGTGAGAGCGCCGAATCCTGACCACTAGACCATCAGGGACACACGACCTCATTGTTTTTTGGCCATTTTTTAGTCATTTTTAAATGCTATCACTTTTAATCATATTGATTTGGACACACAACCTTCTGATCTGGAATCAGATGTGCTACTGTTGCACCACAAGGTCTTATATGTGGATTTCTGGAAGAAGGCTCATAATGATCCAGAAAAAAAAATCAGAATCTAGTGGATCAGTAACTTCTTGTCGTGTAACAAAAATATTAAAGGGAACTTCCTTGACTGGGAATCAAACCAGGGCCATGACGGTGAAAGCGCCGAATCCTAACCACTAGACCATCAGGGACACACAATCATGAATATTTTTTCGGCCATCGTTTTTTTTTTGCCATTTTTAAATGCTAACACTTTTATTTTTATTTCCTGCCAATTTCCAGTAATGTCTTTTTAAATATCTAGAAGAGCAAAACTCAAATCATATTACTTTTAGAAAACTTTTTAATATTAAAGTTTTCTGAACTCCCAGCATTGACCTTGATGTGACTAAAAGTTTTCTGAACTCCAGGCAAGGACCTTGATGAGACTTGAACACACAACCTTCTGATCTGGAGTCAGACGCGCTACCGCTGCGCCACAAGGTCTTATTATGATATTTTATTGAAGAAGGCTCATAACGATCCAGAAAAAAATCTGAATCTATTGGATCAGTATTATGTTGTCCTGTACAAAAAATATTAAAAGTCACTTCCCTGACCGGGAATCGAACCCGGGCCGCAGCGGTGAGAGCGCCAAATCCTGACCACTAGACCATCAAGGACACACAACCTCATTGTATTTTGGCCATTTTTTGTCATTTTTAAATGCTATCACTTTTAATCATATTGATTTGGAAACACAACCTTCTGATCTGGAATCAGATGCACTACCGTTGCACCACAAGGTCTTATATGAGGATTTCTGGAAGAAGGCTCATAACGATCCAGAAAAAATCAGAATCTAGTGGATCAATAACTTCTTGTCGTGTATGAAAAAAATATTAACGGGGACTTCCCTGACCGGGAATCGAACCCGGGCCACAGCGGTGAAAGCGCCGAATCCTGACCACTAGACCATCAGGGACACACAATCATCAATATTTTTTTGGCCATCATTTTTTTTGCCATTTTTAAATGCTATCACTTTTAATCATATTTCCAGCGAATTTTCAGTAATGTCTTTTTAAATATCTAGAAGAGCAAAACTCAAATTATATTACTTTTAGAAAACTCTATAGTATTAAAGTTTTCTGCACTCCCAGCATTGACCTTGATGTGACTTGAACACACAACCTTCTGATATGGAGTCAGACGCGCAACCGTTGCACCACAAGGTCTTATTATGATATTTTATTGAAGAAGGCTCATAGCGATTCAGAAACAAATCTGAATCTATTGGATCAGTATCATGTTGTCCTGTATAAAAAATATTAAAAGTCACTTCCCTGACCGGGAATCGAACCCAGGCCGCGGCAGTGAGAGCTCCTAATCCTGACCACTAGACCATCAGGGACACACGACCTCATTGTTTTTTGGCCATTTTTTAGTCATTTTTAAATGCTATCACTTTTAATCATATTGATTTGGACACACAACCTTCTGATATGGAATCAGATGCGCTACCGTTGCACCACAAGGTCTTATATGTGGATTTCTGGAAGAAGGCTCATAATGATCCAGAAAAAAAAATCAGAATCTAGTGGATCAGTAACTTCTTGTCGTGTAACAAAAATATTAAAGGGAACTTCCTTGACTGGGAATCCAACCAGGGCCATGACGGTGAAAGCGCCGAATCCTAACCACTAGACCATCAGGGACACACAATCATGAATATTTTTTCGGCCATCGTTTTTTTTTGCCATTTTTAAATGCTAACACTTTTATTCATATTTCCTGCCAATTTCCAGTAATGTCTTTTTAAATATCTAGAAGAGCAAAACTCAAATCATATTACTTTTAGAAAACTTTTTAATATTAAAGTTTTCTGAACTCCCAGCATTGACCTTGATGTGACTAAAAGTTTTCTGAACTCCCAGCAATGACCTTGATGTGACTTGAACACACAACCTTCTGATCTGGAGTCAGCCGCACTACCGTTGCGCCACAAGGTCTTATTATGATATTTTATTGAAGAAGGCTCATAACGATCCAGAAAAAATCTGAATCTATTGGATCATTATCATGTTGTCCTGTATAAAAAATATTAAAAGTCACTTCCCTGACAGGGAATCGAACCCGGGCCGCGGCGGTGAGAGCACCGAATCCTGACCACTAGACCATCAGGGACACACAATCATCAATATTTTTTTGGCCATCATTTTTTTTGCCATTTTTAAATGCTATCACTTTTAATCATATTTCCTGCCAATTTCCAATAATGTCTTTTTGATTATCTAGAAGAGCAAAACTCAAATTATATTACTTTTAGAAAACTCTATAGTATTAAAGTTTTCTGCACTCCCAGCATTGACCTTGATTTGACTTGAACACACAACCTTCTGATTTGGAGTCAGACGCGCAACCGTTGCGCCACAAGGTCTTATTATGATATTTTATCGAAGAAGGCTCATAACGATCCAGAAAAAAATCTGAATCTATTGGATCAGTAACATGTTGTCCTGTATAAAAATATTAAGAGTCACTTCCCTGACCGGGAATCGAACCCGGGCCGCGGCGGTGAGAGCGCCGAATCCTGACCACTAGACCATCAGGGACACACAACCTCATTGTTTTTTGGCCATTTTTTTTGTCATTTTTAAATGCTATCACTTTTAATCATATTGATTTGGAAACACAACCTTCTGATCTGGAATCAGATGCACTACCGTTGCACCACAAGGTCTTATATGAGGATTTCTGGAAGAAGGCTCATAACGAACCAAAAAAAATCAGAATCTAGTGGATCAATAACTTCTTGTCGTGTATGAAAAAAATATTAACGGGGACTTCCCTGACCGGGAATCGAACCCGGGCCACGGCGGTGAAAGCGCCGAATCCTGACCACTAGACCATCAGGGACACACGACCTCATTGTTTTTTGGCCATTTTTTAGTCATTTTTAAATGCTATCACTTTTAATCATATTGATTTGGACACACAACCTTCTGATCTGGAAGCAGATGTGCTACCGTTGCACCACAAGGTCTTATATGTGGATTTCTGGAAGAAGGCTCATAATGAACCAGAAAAAAAATCAGAATCTAGTGGATCAGTAACTTCTTGTCGTGTAACAAAAATATTAAAGGGAACTTCCTTGACCGGGAATCCAACCAGGGCAATGGTGGTGAAAGCACCGAATCCTAACCACTAGACCATCAGGGACACACAATCATGAATATTTTTTTGGCCATCGTTTTTTTTTGCCATTTTTAAATGCTAACACTTTTATTCATATTTCCTGCCAATTTTCAGTAATGTCTTTTTAAATATCTAGAAGAGCAAAACTCAAATCATATTACTTTTAGAAAACTTTTTAATATTAAAGTTTTCTGAACTCCCAGCATTGACCTTGATGTGACTAAAAGTTTTCTGAACTCCCAGCAATGACCTTGATGTGACTTGAACACACAACCTTCTGATCTGGAGTCAGACGCGCTACCGTTGCGCCACAAGGTCTTATTATGATATTTAATTGAAGAAGGCTCATAACGATCCAGAAAAAAATCTGAATCTATTGGATCAGTAACATGTTGTCCTGTATAAAAATATTAAGAGTCACTTCCCTGACCGGGAATCGAACCCGGGCCACGGCGGTGAAAGCGCCGAATCCTGACCACTAGACCATCAGGGACACACAATCATCAATATTTTTTTGGCCATCATTTTTTTTAGCCATTTTTAAATGCTATCACTTTTAATCATATTTCCTGCCAATTTCCAATAATGTCTTTTTGATTATCTAGAAGAGCAAAACTCAAATTATATTACTTTTAGAAAACTCTATAGTATTAAAGTTTTCTGCACTCCCAGCATTGACCTTGATTTGACTTGAACACACAACCTTCTGATCTGGAGTCAGACGCGCAACCGTTGCGCCACAAGGTCTTATTATGATATTTTATTGAAGAAGGCTCATAACGATCCAGACAAAAATCTGAATCTATTGGATCAGTATCGTGTTGTCCTGTATAAAAAATATTAAAAGTCACTTCCCTGACCGGGAATCGAACCCGGGCCGCGGCGGTGAGAGCGCCGAATCCTGACCACTAGACCATCAGGGACACACGACCTCATTGTTTTTTGGCCATTTTTTAGTCATTTTTAAATGCTATCACTTTTAATCATATTGATTTGGACACACAACCTTCTGATCTGGAATCAGATGCGCTACCGTTGCACCACAAGGTCTTATATGTGGATTTCTGGAAGAAGGCTCATAATGATCCAGAAAAAAATCAGAATCTAGTGGATCAGTAACTTCTTGTCGTGTAACAAAAATATTAAAGGGAACTTCCTTGACCGGGAATCCAACCAAGGCAATGGCGGTGAAAGCGCCGAATCCTAACCACTAGACCATCAGAGACACACAATCATGAATATTTTTTCGGCCATCGTTTTTTTTGCCATTTTTAAATGCTAACACTTTTATTCATATTTCCTGCCAATTTCCAGTAATGTCTTTTTAAATATCTAGAAGAGCAAAACTCAAATCATATTACTTTTAGAAAACTTTTTAATATTAAAGTTTTCTGAACTCCCAGCATTGACCTTGATGTGACTAAAAGTTTTCTGAACTCCCAGCAATGACCTTGATGTGACTTGAACACACAACCTTCTGATCTGGAGTGAGACGCGCTACCGTTGCGCCACAAGGTCTTATTATGATATTTTATTGAAGAAGGTTCATAAAGATCCAGAAAAAAATCAGAATCTATTGGATCAGTATCATGTTGTCCTGTATAAAAAATATTAAAAGTCACTTCCCTGACCGGGAATCGAACCCGGGCCGCGGCGGTGAGAGCGCTGAATCCTGACCATTAGACCATCAGGGACACATAACCTCATTGTTTTTTGGCCATTTTTTTGTCATTTTTAAATGCTATCACTTTTAATCATATTGATTTGGAAACACAACCTTCTGATCTGGAATCAGATGCACTACCCTTGCACCACAAGGTGTTATATGAGGATTTCTGGAAGAAGGCTCATAACGATCCAGAAAAAAATCAGAATCTAGTGGATCAGTAACTTCTTGTCGTGTAACAAAAATATTAAAGGGAACTTCCTTGACTGGGAATCCAACCAGGGCCATGGCGGTGAAAGCGCCGAATCCTAACCACTAGACCATCAGGGACACACAATCATGAATATTTTTTCGGCCATCGTTTTTTTTTGCCATTGTTAAATGCTAACACTTTTATTCATATTTCCTGCCAATTTCCAGTAATGTCTTTTTAAATATCTAGAAGAGCAAAACTCAAATCATATTACTTTTAGAAAACTTTTTAATATTAAAGTTTTCTGCACTCCCAGCATTGACCTTGATGTGACTAAAAGTTTTCTGAACTCCCAGCAATGTCCTTGATGTGACTTGAACACACAACCTTCTGATCTGGAGTCAGACGCGCTACCGTTCCGCCACAAGGTCTTATTAAGATATTTTATTGAAGAAGGCTCATAACGATCCAGAAAAAAATCAGAATCTATTGGATCAGTATCATGTTGTCCTGTATAAAAAATATTAAAAGTCACTTCCCTGACCGGGAATCGAACCCGGGCCGTGGCGGTGAGAGCGCCGAATCCTGACCACTAGACCATCAGGGACACACAACCTCATTGTTTTTTGGCCATTTTTTTGTCATTATTAAATGCTATCACTTTTAATCATATTGATTTGGAAACACAACCTTCTGATCTGGAATCAGATGCACTACCGTTGCACCACAAGGTCTTATATAAGGATTTCTGGATGAAGGCTCATAACGATCCAGAAAAAATCAGAATCTAGTGGATCAATAACTTCTTGTCGTGTATGAAAATTATATTAACGGGGACTTCCCTGACCGGGAATTGAACCCGGGCCACGGCGGTGAAAGCGCCGAATCCTGACCACTAGACCATCAGGGACACACAATCATCAATATTTTTTTGGCCATCATTTTTTTTTGCCATTTTTAAATGCTATCACTTTTAATCATATTTCCTGCCAATTTCCAATAATGTCTTTTTGATTATCTAGAAGAGCAAAACTCAAAATATATTACTTTTAGAAAACTCTATAATATTAAAGTTTTCTGCACTCCCAGCATTGACCTTGATGTGACTTGAACACACAACCTTCTGATATGGAGTCAGATGCGCAACCGTTGCGCCACAAGGTCTTATTATGATATTTTATTGAAGAAGGCTCATAACAATTCAGAAACAAATCTGAATCTATTGGATCAGTATCATGTTGTCCTGTATAAAAAATATTAAAAGTCACTTCCCTGACCGGGAATCGAACCCGGGCCGTGGCGGTGAGAGCGCCGAATCCTGACCACTAGACCATCAGGGACACACGACCTCATTGTTTTTTGGCCATTTTTTAGTCATTTTTAAATGCTATCACTTTTAATCTTATTGATTTGGACACACAACCTTCTGATCTGGAATCAGATGTGCTACTGTTGCACCACAAGGTCTTATATGTGGATTTCTGGAAGAAGGCTCATAATGATCCAGAAAAAAAAATCAGAATCTAGTGGATCAGTAACTTCTTGTCGTGTAACAAAAATATTAAAGGGAACTTCCTTGACCGGGAATCCAACCAGGGCCATGGCGGTGAAAGCGCCGAATCCTAACCACTAGGCCATCAGGGACACACAATCATGAATATTTTTTCGGCCATCGTTTTTTTTTGCCATTTTTAAATGCTAACACTTTTATTCATATTTCCTGCCAATTTCCAGTAATGTCTTTTTAAATATCTAGAAGAGCAAAACTCAAATCATATTACTTTTAGAAAACTTTTTAATATTAAAGTTTTCTGAACTCCCAGCATTGACCTTGATGTGACTAAAAGTTTTCTGAACGCCCAGCAATGACCTTGATGTGACTTGAACACACAACCTTCTGATCTGGAGTCAGACGCACTACCGTTGCGCCACAAGGTCTTATTATGATATTTTATTGAAGAAGGCTCATAACGATCCAGAAAAAAATCTGAATCTATTGGATCAGTATCATGTTGTCCTGTATAAAAAATATTAAAAGTCACTTCCCTGACCGGGAATCGAAACCGGGCCGCGGCAGTGAGAGCACCGAATCCTGACCACTAGACCATCAAGGACACACAACCTCAATGTATTTTGGCCATTTTTTGTCATTTTTAAATGCTATCACTTTTAATCATATTGATTTGGACACACAACCTTCTGATCTGGAATCAGATGCGCTACCGTTGCACCACAAGGTCTTATATGTGGATTACTGGAAGAAGGCTCATAACGATCCAGAAAAAATCAGAATCTAGTGGATCAATAACTTCTTGTCGTGTATAAAAAAAATATTAACGGGGACTTCCCTGACCGGGAATCGAACCCGGGCCACGGCGGTGAAAGCGCCGAATCCTGACCACTAGACCATCAGGGACACACAATCATCAATTTTTTTTGGCCATCATTTTTTTTTGCCATTTTTAAATGCTATCACTTTTAATCATATTTCCTGCCAATTTCCAATAATGTCTTTTTGATTATCTAGAAGAGCAAAACTCAAATTATATTACTTTTAGAAAACTCTATAATATTAAAGGTTTCTGCAATCCCAGCATTGACCTTGATGTGACTTGAACACACAACCTTCTGATCTGGAGTCAGACGCGCAACCGTTGCCCAACAAGATCTTATTATGATATTTTATTGAAGAAGGCTCATAGCGATTCTGAAACAAATCTGAATCTATTGGATCAGTATCATGTTGTCCTGTATAAAAAATATTAAAAGTCACTTCCCTGACCGGAAATCGAACCCAGGCCGCGGTGGTGAGAGCGCCGAATCCTGACCACTAGACCATCAGAGACACACGACCTCATTGTTTTTTGGCCATTTTTTAGTCATTTTTAAATGCTATCACTTTTAATCATATTGATTTAGACACACAACCTTCTGATCTGGAATCAGATGCGCTACCGTTGCACCACAAGGTCTTATATGTGGGTTTCTGGAAGAAGGCTCATAATGATCCAGAAAAAAAAATCAGAATCTAGTGGATCAGTAACTTTTGTCGTGTAACAATAATATTAAAGGGAACTTCCTTGACCGGGAATCCAACCAGGGCAATGGTGGTGAAAGCACCGAATCCTAACCACTAGACCATCAGGGACACACAATCATGAATATTTTTTCGGCCATCATTTTTTTTTGCCATTTTAAAATGCTAACACTTTTATTCATATTTCCTGCAAATTTCCAGTAATGTCTTTTTAAATATCTAGAAGAGCAAAACTCAAATCATATTACTTTTAGAAAACTTTTTAATATTAAAGTTTTCTGAACTCCCAGCATTGACCTTGATGTGACTAAAAGTTTTCTGAACTCCCAGCAATGACCTTGATGTGACTTGAACACACAACCTTCTAATGTGGAGTCAGACGCACTACCGTTGCGCCACAAGGTCTTATTATGATATTTTATTGAAGAAGGCTCATAACAATCCAGAAAAAAATCTGAACCTATTGGATCAGTATCATGTTGTCCTGTACAAAAAATATTAAAAGTCACTTCCCTGATCAGGAATCGAACCCAGGCCGCGGCGGTGAGAGCACCGAATCCTGACAACTAGACCATCAGGGACACACGACCTCATTGTTTTTTGGCCATTTTTTAGTCATTTTTAAATGCTATCACTTTTAATCATATTGATTTGGACACACAACCTTCTGATCTGGAGTCAGATGCGCTACCGTTGCACCACAAGGTCTTATATGTGGATTACTGGAAGAAGGCTCATAACGATCCAGAAAAAATCAGAATCTAGTGGATCAATAACTTCTTGTCGTGTATAAAAAATATTAAAAGTCACTTCCCTGACCGGGAATCGAACCCGGGCCGCGGCGGTGAGAGCGCTGAATCCTGACCACTAGACCATCAGGGACACACAATCATCAATATTTTTTTGGCCATCATTTTTTTTTGCCATTTTTAAATGCTATCACTTTTAATCATATTTCCTGCCAATTTCCAGTAATGTCTTTTTGATTATCTAGAAGAGCAAAACTCAAATTATATTACTTTTGGAAAACTCTATAGTATTAAAGTTTTCTGCACTCCCAGCATTGACCTTGATTTGACTTGAACACACAACCTTCTGATTTAGAGTCAGACGCGCAACCGTTGCGCCACAAGGTCTTATTATGATATTTTATTGAAGAAGGCTCATAGCGATTCTGAAACAAATCTGAATCTATTGGATCAGTATCATGTTGTCCTGTATAAAAAATATTAAAAGTCACTTCCCTGACCGGGAACCGAACCCGGGCCGTGGCGGTGAGAGCGCCGAATCCTGACCACTAGACCATCAGGGACACACAACCTCATTGTTTTTTGGCCAATTTTTTGTCTTTTTTAAATGCTATCACTTTTAATCATATTGATTTGGAAACACAACCTTCTGATCTGGAATCAGATGCACTACCCTTGCACCACAAGGTGTTATATGAGGATTTCTGAAAGAAGGCTCATAACGATCCAGAAAAAAATCAGAATCTAGTGGATCAGTAACTTCTTGTCGTGTAACAAAAATATTAAAGGGAACTTCCTTGACCGGGAATCCAACCAGGGCAATGGTGGTGAAAGCACCGAATCCTAACCACTAGACCATCGGGGACACACAATCATGAATATTTTTTCGGCCATCATTTTTTTTTGCCATTTTTAAATGCTAACACTTTTATTCATATTTCCTGCCAATTTCCAGTAATGTCTTTTTAAATATCTAGAAGAGCAAAACTCAAATCATATTACTTTTAGAAAACTTTTTAATATTAAAGTTTTCTGAACTCCCAGCATTGACCTTGATGTGACTAAAAGTTTTCTGAACTCCCAGCAATGACCTTGATGTGACTTGAACACACTTCCTTCTGATCTGGAGTCAGACGCGCTACCGTTATGCCACAAGGTCTTATTATCATATTTTATTGAAGAAGGCTCATAACGATCCAGAAAAAAATCAGAATCTATTGGATCTGTATCATGTTGTCAAGGACACACAACCTCATTGTTTTTTGGCCATTTTTTGTCATTTTTAAATGCTATCACTTTTAATCATATTGATTTGGACACACAACCTACTGATCTGGAATCAGATGCACTACCGTTGCACCACAAGGTCTTATATGAGGATTTCTGGAAGAAGGCCGGGAATCGAACCCGGGCCATGGCAGTGAAAGCGCCAAATCCTGACCACTAGACCATCAGGGACACACAATCATCAATATTTTTTGGCCATCATTTTTTTTTGCCATTTTTAAATGCTATCACTTTTAATCATATTTCCTGCCAATTTCCAGTAATGTCTTTTTAAATATCTAGAAGAGCAAAACTCAAATCATATTACTTTTAGAAAACTTTTTAATATTAAAGTTTTCTGAACTCCCAGCATTGACCTTGATGTGACTAAAAGTTTTCTGAACTCCAGGCAAGGACCTTGATGAGACTTGAACACACAACCTTCTGATCTGGAGTCAGACGCGCTACCGCTGCGCCACAAGGTCTTATTATGATATTTTATTGAAGAAGGCTCATAACGATCCAGAAAAAATCAGAATCGAGTGGATCAATAACTTCTTGTCGTGTATAAAAAAAATATTAACGGGGACTTCCCTGACCGGGAATCGAACCCGGGCCACGGCGGTGAAAGCGCCAAATCCTGACCACTAGACCATCAGGGACACACAATCATCAATATTTTTTGGCCATCATTTTTTTTTGCCATTTTTAAATGCTATCACTTTTAATCATATTTCCTGCCAATTTCCAGTAATGTCTTTTTAAATATCTAGA
>SRMA01027376.1:32398-57266 GCA_007224835.1 Danionella cerebrum | reverse complement strand
ATAACAGTGATCCCATGAGGGCATCAGAGTAGGCTGCAGCCATATGGCTGGTCGAAGGAATCTAACATTTTTTTTTGTTTGTTTGTTTTTGCTTTGCATGTTGAATAGCCAAGTCTTGTTATAGTTTGTTGTGTGATGTTCTCGCTTACAAAGAACATAACAGATCTAACATATCCCGAACAACGGGAACATTGAAGACACAGTGGATAAAGTTTTCCTTGAAAGGTAATATTCCCATATTCCACACACCAAATAGCAGAGCGGGTTGAGGAGATAGGGGTCTGATAGTGGCCTGCAGTAGAAGAGGTGGGTGCGAATTGATCCCTCCATGCTAAATCCTTTCACAGCCCCTAACCCTATGTCAACCCAATTGCTGTTATCGCTGTAGGATTGCAGTGACATTTTAAAACCACAAGACAATTGAAAAAAATCCTAGCCCTAATACCCAATACACTGTTATTTTGGAGAATATATTTGTTTGAGTATTTGGAGTGCCAGTGAATTGACCATATTATCAGGGATAAAAAGACACTAGCTGCCAAAGTAGTACAGGTCGATAATTGTCCTGATATTTGAAATAAAAAAAAATTTCTCCTGATACAATTGGCAAATCTAACTTTTGTATGTTATAGACTTTTTATATAAACACTGATCATCTAAACATTTTTGTTTAAACTAAATCCAAAAAATAAAATTGTGTTATTAATATTATTATATAGTATAGTAATTATTTAGTATAAATTATTATTGTTATATTATTTATTCCCTAGTATAGTATCATCCCAGCTGGGCTTCTCGTCTTTTGTCTGTCTGCAGAGACTCTCACTATCCGGCTCTCTAAATAAAAGGAACTATGGATCTGATCAACTGGTCTCTAAATGCAATTGACACCATTTTCTCGACGAGGAGCGTGGGTTCGGGGGAACCCACCTGTCCTGCTGGAACTTATGCTGCTGGCTACACGATGGACCCCTGGGCGAAGTGGAGGATCGTGTGCCTGGCTGCTCTGTCCCTGGAGGATGTCGAAGACATCTACATAATTGGAACTGTGATAACTGGGATTCTGCTGATTGGAATATGTGGAGCTCTCGGCTATCGGCGATTATCAAAAGCGGTCAGTGCTCAAAGCCCCACTAAGCTGACCGACTGGAATGGAATGTTGACTGGACTTAAGACTGTCGGGACTTATGTAACGGTCTGTGACCGCAAACTGGATTTCATCCTGGAAAGGCTGGCAGAATTGAAACGTAAGTTGGATAATATGGAGACCGGGGGAAGACTCTAAAAATCTGGAAATTTACAGCTTTTGACCTAAATTAACTTCTGTACCATCTGGCTCCCCTTATCTCCTCTGGCCTTGGAGGCCGCGAAGAGGAGTCTAAACATCCCCCGTGCGGAACTCGATAAGGAGACTCTCTCAGAACCCTCCCCCGCATCCACTTATCTCCGCCAGCTTATTTTCCCCACCGCTGTAATCTGACGGGTCATTGTACAGCGCCCCCATGGCTGCAGGAAAATGCCGGCTGCGGACTACAGCGACTACACCACTTCCCCGACCCCTACCTCATCCTGCGATGTTCTTTCCTGTATTTGTCAATGTGTTTGATTGCAAATGGCTTTTTTTTAATCTGCTCCACAGTGCTCTTTTCTTTGAAGGACAATGCGGAAAGGCTCTTTTTTTAAGCTAATTTACCTAATGTATATCCATTTTCTCTGTTTCTCTCTGTAAATGCTACCTCTCAGCACTGGCCTGTTCCCACCCTGTCTATGTCTGTGGCCAGAGGGGTCCAATTTCACTACATGTAACAGTGTATGTGACAAATAAAGGCTAATTCAATTCAATTCAAAATATTAAAGTGAACTTCCCTGACTGGTAATCGAACCCGGGCCACGGCGGTGATAGCGCTGAATCCTGACCACTTGACCATCAGGGACACACAACCCTCACTGTTTATATGTCATTTTTTGCCATTTTTAAATGCTATCACTTTTAATCATATTGATTTGGACACACAACCTTCTGATCTGGAATCAGATGCACTACCGTTGCACCACAAGGTCTTATATGAGGATTTCTGGAAGAAGGCTCATAACGATCCAGAAAAAAATCAGAATCTAGTGGATCAATAATTTCTTGTCGTGTATCAAAAATATTAATGGGAACTTCCCTGACCGAGAATCGAACCCGGGCCACGGCAGTGAAAGCGCAGAATCCTAACCACTAGACCATCAGGGACACACAATCATCAATATTTTTTCGGCCATCATTTTTTTGCCATTTTTAAATGCTATCACTTTTAATCATATTTCCTGCCAATTTTCAGTAATGTCTTTTTAAATATCTAGAAGAGCAAAACTCAAATTATATTACTTTTAGAAAACTTTTTAGTATTAAAGTTTTCTGAACTCCCAGCAATGACCTTGATGTGACTTGAACACACAACCTTCTGATCTGGAATCAGACGCGCTACCGTTGCGCCACAAGGTCTTATTATGATATTTTATTGAAGAAGGCTCATAACGATCCAGAAAAAAATCAGAATCTATTGGATCAGTATCATGTTGTCCTGTTTAAAAAATATTAGAAGTCAGTTCCCTGACCGGGAATCGAACCCTGGCCGCGGCGGTGAGAGCGCTGAATCCTGACCACTAGACCATCAGGGACACACAACCTCATTGTTTTTTGGCCAATTTTTGCCATTTTGAAATGCTATCACTTTTAATCATATTTCCTGCCAATTTTCAGTAATGTCTTTTTAAATATCTAGAAGAGCAAAACTCAATTTATATTACTTTTTTAGAAAAATTTTTAGTATTAAGGTTTTATGAACTCCCAGCAATGACCTTGATGAGACTTGAACACACAACCTTCTGATCTAGAGTCAGACACGCTACCGTTGCGCCACAAGGTCTTAATATGATATTTTATTGAAGAAGGCTCATAACGATCCAGAAAAAAATCAGAATCTATTGGATCAGTATCATGTTGTACTGTATAAAAAATATTAAAAGTCACTTCCCTGACCGGGAATCGAACCCGGGCAGCAGCGGTGAGAGCGCCGAATCCTGACCACTAGACCATCAGGGACACACGACCTCATTGTTTTTTGGCCATTTTTTAGTCATTTTTAAATGCTATCACTTTTAATCATATTGATTTGGACACACAACCTTCTGATCTGGAATCAGAAGTGCTACCGTTGCACCACAAGGTCTTATATGTGGATTTCTGGAAGAAGGCTCATAATGATCCAGAAAAAAAATCAGAATCTAGTGGATCAGTAACTTCTTGTCTTGTAACAAAAATATTAAAGGGAACTTCCTTGACCGGGAATCCAACCAGGGCCATGACGGTGAAAGCGCCAAATCCTAACCACTAGACCATCAGGGACACACAATCATGAATATTTTTTCGGCCATCGTTTTTTTTTTGCCATTTTTAAATGCTAACACTTTTATTCATAGTTCCTGCCAATTTCCAGTAATGTCTTTTTGATTATCTAGAAGAGCAAAACTCAAATCATATTACTTTTAGAAATCTTTTTAATATTAAAGTTTTCTGCACTCCCAGCATTGACCTTGATGTGACTAAAAGTTTTCTGAACTCCCAGCAATGACCTTGATGTGACTTGAACACTCAAGCTTCTGATCTGGAGTCAGACGCGCTACCGTTATGCCACAAGGTCTTATTATGATATTTTATTGAAGAAGGCTCATAACGATCCAGAAAAAAATCAGAATCTATTGGATCAGTATCATGTTGTCCTGTATAAAAAATATTAAAAGTCACTTCCCTGACCGGGAATCGAACCCGGGCCACGGCGGTGAAAGCGCCGAATCCTGACCACTAGACCATCAGGGACACACAATCATCAATATTTTTTTGGCCATCATTTTTTTTGCCATTTTTAAATGCTATCACTTTTAATGATATTTCCTGCCATTTTCCAATAATGTCTTTTTGATTATCTAGAAGAGCAAAACTCAAATTTTATTACTTTTAGAAAACTCTATAATATTAAAGTTTTCTGCACTCCCAGCATTGACCTTGATGTGACTTGAACACACAACCTTCTGATCTGGAGTCAGACGCGCAACCGTTGCGCCACAAGGTCTTATTATGATACTTTAGTGAAGAAGGCTCATAGCGATTCAGAAACAAATCTGAATCTATTGGATCAGTATCATGTTGTCCTGTATAAAAAATATTAAAAGTCACTTCCCTGACCGGGAATCGAACCCGGGCCGCGGCGGTGAGAGCGCCGAATCCTGACCACTAGACCATCAGGGACACACGACCTCATTGTTTTTTTGGCCATTTTTTTAGTCATTTTTAAATGCTATCACTTTTAATCATATTGATTTGGACACACAACCTTCTGATCTGGAATCAGATGCGCTACCGTTGCACCACAAGGTCTTATATGTGGGTTTCTGGAAGAAGGCTCATAATGATCCAGAAAAAAAAAATCAGAATCTAGTGGATCAGTAACTTTTGTCGTGTAACAATAATATTAAAGGGAACTTCCTTGACCGGGAATCCAACCAGGGCAATGGTGGTGAAAGCACCGAATCCTAACCACTAGACCATCAGGGACACACAATCATGAATATTTTTTTGGCCATCATTTTTTTTGCCATTTTTAAATGCTAACACTTTTATTCATATTTCCTGCCAATTTCCAGTAATGTCTTTTTAAATATCTAGAAGAGCAAAACTCAAATCATATTACTTTTAGAAAACTTTTTAATATTAAAGTTTTCTGAACTCCCAGCATTGACCTTGATGTGACTAAAAGTTTTCTGAACTCCCAGCAATGACCTTGATGTGACTTGAACACACAACCTTCTGATCTGGAGTCAGACGCGCTACCGTTGCGCCACAAGGTCTTATTATGATATTTTATTGAAGAAGGCTCATAACGATCCAGAAAAAAATCTGAATCTATTGGATCAGTATCATGTTGTCCTGTATAAAAAATATTAAAAGTCACTTCCCTGACCGGGAATCGAACCCGGGCCGCGGCGGTGAGAGCGCCGAATCCTGACCACTAGACCATCAGGGACACACAACCTCATTGTTTTTTGGCCATTTTTTGTCATTTTTAAATGCTATCACTTTTAATCATATTGATTTGGACACACAACCTTCTGATCTGGAATCAGATGCGCTACCGTTGCACCACAAGGTCTTATATGTGGATTTCTGGAAGAAGGCTCATAACGATCCAGAAAAAATCAGAATCTAGTGGATCAATAACTTCTTGTCGTGTATCAAAAATATTAAAGGGGACTTCCCTGACCGGGAATCGAACCCGGGCCACGGCGGTGAAAGCGCCAAATCCTGACCACTAGACCATCAGGGACACACAATCATCAATATTTTTTTGGCCATCATTTTTTTTTGCCATTTTTAAATGCTATCACTTTTAATCATATTTCCTGCCAATTTCCAATAATGTCTTTTTGATTATCTAGAAGAGCAAAACTCAAATTATATTACTTTTAGAAAACTCTATAATATTAAAGTTTTCTGCACTCCCAGCATTGACCTTGATGTGACTTGAACACACAACCTTCTGATCTGGAGTCAGATGCGCAACCGTTGCGCCACAAGGTCTTATTATGATATTTTATTGAAGAAGGCTCATAACGATTCAGAAACAAATCTGAATCTATTGGATCAGTATCATGTTGTCCTGTATAAAAAATATTAAAAGTCACTTCCCTGACCGGGAATCGAACACGGGCCGCGGCGGTGAGAGCGCCGAATCCTGACCACTAGACCATCAGGGACACACGACCTCATTGTTTTTTGGCCATTTTTTAGTCATTTTTAAATGCTATCACTTTTAATCATATTGATTTGGACACACAACCTTCTGATCTGGAATCAGATGCGCTACCGTTGCACCACAAGGTCTTATATGTGGGTTTCTGGAAGAAGGCTCATAATGATCCAGAAAAAAAATCAGAATCTAGTGGATCAGTAACTTTTGTCGTGTAACAATAATATTAAAGGGAACTTCCTTGACCGGGAATCCAACCAGGGCAACGGTGGTGAAAGCACCGAATCCTAACCACTAGACCATCAGGGACACACAATCATGAATATTTTTTCGGCCATCTTTTTTTTTTGCCATTTTTAAATGCTAACACTTTTATTCATATTTCCTGCCAATTTCCAGTAATGTCTTTTTGATTATCTAGAAGAGCAAAACTCAAATTATATTACGTTTAGAAAACTCTATAATATTAAAGTTTTCTGCACTCCCAGCATTGACCTTGATGTGACTTGAACACACAACCTTCTGATCTGGAGTCAGACGCGCAACCGTTGCGCCACAAGGTCTTATTATGATATTTTATTGAAGAAGGCTCATAGCGATTCAGAAACAAATCTGAATCTATTGGATCAGTATCATGTTGTCCTGTATAAAAAATATTAAAAGTCACTTCCCTGACCAGGAATCGAACCCAGGCCGCGGCGGTGAGAGCGCCGAATCCTGACCACTAGACCATCAGGGACACACGTCCTCATTGTTTTTTGGCCATTTTTTAGTCATTTTTAAATGCTATCACTTTTAATCATATTGATTTGGACACACAACCTTCTGATCTGGAATCAGATGCGCTACCATTGCACCACAAGGTCTTTTTTGTGGATTTCTGGAAGAAGGCTCATAATGATCCAGAAAAAAAATCCGAATCTAGTGGATCAGTAACTTCTTGTCGTGTAACAAAAATATTAAAGGGAACTTCCTTGACTGGGAATCCAACCAGGGCCATGACGGTGAAAGCGCCGAATCCTAACCACTAGACCATCAGGGACACACAATCATGAATATTTTTTCGGCCATCATTTTTTTTTGCCATTTTAAAATGCTAACACTTTTATTCATATTTCCTGCCAATTTCCAGTAATGTCTTTTTAAATATCTAGAAGAGCAAAACTCAAATCATATTACTTTTAGAAAACTTTTTAATATTAAAGTTTTCTGAACTCCCAGCATTGACCTTGATGTGACTAAAAGTTTTCTGAACTCCCAGCAATGACCATGATGTGACTTGAACACAAAACCTTCTGATCTGGAGTCAGACGCGCTACCGTTGCGCCACAAGGTCTTATTATGATATTTTATTGAAGAAGGCTCATAACGATCCAGAAAAAAAATCTGAATCTATTGGATCAGTATCATGTTGTCCTGTATAAAACATATTAAAAGTCACTTCCCTGACCGGGAATCGAACCCGGGCCGCGGCGGTGAGAGCGCCGAATCCTGACCACTAGACCATCAGGGACACACGACCTCATTGTTTTTTGGCCATTTTTTAGTCATTTTTAAATGCTATCACTTTTAATCATATTGATTTGGACACACAACCTTCTGATCTGGAATCAGATGCGCTACCGTTGCACCACAAGGTCTTATATGTGGATTTCTGGAAGAAGGCTCATAATGATCCAGAAAAAAAAATCAGAATCTAGTGGATCAGTAACTTCTTGTCGTGTAACAATAATATTAAAGGGAACTTCCTTGACCGGGAATCCAACCAGGGCAATGGCGGTTTAAGCACCGAATCCTAACCACTAGACCATCAGGGACACACAATCATGAATATTTTTTCGGCCATCATTTTTTTTTGCCATTTTAAAATGCTAACACTTTTATTTATATTTCCTGCCAATTTCCAGTAATGTCTTTTTAAATATCTAGAAGAGCAAAACTCAAATCATATTACTTTTAGAAAACTTTTTAATATTAAAGTTTTCTGAACTCCCAGCATTGACCTTGATGTGACTAAAAGTTTTCTGAACTCCCAGCAATGACCTTGATGTGACTTGAACACACAACCTTCTGATCTGGAATCAGACGCGCTACCGTTGCACCACAAGGTCTTATTATGATAATTTATTGAAGAAGGCTCATAACGATCCAGAAAAAAATCTGAAACTATTGGATCAGTATCATGTTGTCCTGTATAAAAAATATTAAAAGTCACTTCCCTGACCGGGAATCGAACCCGGGCCGCGGCGGTGAGAGCACCGAATCCTGACCACTAGACCATCAGGGACACACAACCTCATTGTTTTTGGCCATTTTTTTGTCATTTTTAAATGCTATCACTTTTAATCATATTGATTTGGAAACACAACCTTCTGATCAGGAATCAGATGCACTACCGTTGCACCACAAGGTCTTATATGAGGATTTCTGGAAGAAGGCTCATAACGATCCAGAAAAAATCAGAATCTAGTGGATCAATAACTTCTTGTCGTGTATCAAATATATTAAAGGGGACTTCCCTGACCGGGAATCGAACCCGGGCCACGGCGGTGAAAGCGCCGAATCCTGACCACTAGACCATCAGGGACACACAATCTTCAATATTTTTTTTGCCATCATTTTTTTTTGCCATTTTTAAATGCTATCACTTTTAATCATATTTCCTGCCAATTTCCAGTAATGTCTTTTTGATTATCTAGAAGAGCAAAACTCTAATTATATTACTTTTAGAAAACTCTATAATATTAAAGTTTTCTGCACTCCCAGCATTGACCTTGATGTGACTTGAACACACAACCTTCTGATCTGGAGTCAGACGCGCAACCGTTGCGCCACAAGTCCTTATTATGATATTTTATTGAAGAAGGCTCATAGCGATTCTGAAACAAATCTGAATCTATTGGATCAGTATCATGTTGTCCTGTATAAAAAATATTAAAAGTCACTTCCCTGACCGGGAACCGAACCCGGGCCGTGGCGGTGAAAGCGCCGAATCCTGACCACTAGACCATCAGGGACACATGACCTCATTGTTTTTTTGCCATTTTTTAGTCATTTTTAAATGCTATCACTTTTAATCATATTGATTTGGACACACAACCTTCTCATCTGGAATCAGATGCGCTACCGTTGCACCACAAGGTCTTATATGTGGATTTCTGGAAGAAGGCTCATAATGATCCAGAAAAAAAATCAGAATCTAGTGGATCAGTAACTTCTTGTCGTGTAACCAAAATATTAAAGGGAACTTCCTTGACTGGGAATCCAACCAGGGCCATGACGGTGAAAGCGCCAAATCCTAACCACTAGACCATCAGGGACACACAATCATGAATATTTTTTCGGCCATCATTTTTTTTTTGCCATTTTTAAATGCTAACACTTTTATTCATATTTCCTGCCAATTTCCAGTAATGTCTTTTTAAATATCTAGAAGAGCAAAACTCAAATCATATTACTTTTAGAAAACTTTTTAATATTAAAGTTTTCTGAACTCCCAGCATTGACCTTGATGTGACTAAAAGTTTTCTGAACTCCCAGCAATGACCTTGATGTGACTTGAACACACAACCTTCTGATCTGGAGTCAGACGCACTACCGTTGCGCCACAAGGTCTTATTATGATATTTTATTGAAGAAGGCTCATAACGATCCAGAAAAAAATCTGAATCTATTGGATCAGTATCATGTTGTCCTGTACAAAAAATATTAAAAGTCACTTCCCTGACCGGGAATCGAACCCGGGGCGCAGCGGTGAGAGCGCCAAATCCTGACCACTAGACCATCAAGGACACACAACCTCATTGTATTTTGGCCATTTTTTGTCATTTTTAAATGCTATCACTTTTAATCATATTGATTTGGACACACAACCTTCTGATCTGGAGTCAGATGCACTACCATTGCACCACAAGGTCTTATATGATGATTTCTGGAAGAAGGCTCATAACGATCCAGAAAAAATCAGAATCTAGTGGATCAATAACTTCTTGTCGTGTATGAAAAAAATATTAACGGGTACATCCCTGAGCGGGAATCGAACCCGGGCCACGGCGGTGAAAGCGCCGAATCCTGACCACTAGACCATCAGGGACACAAAATCATCAATATTTTTTTTTCCATCATTTTTTTTGCCATTTTTAAATGCTATCACTTTTAATCATATTTCCTGCCAATTTTCAGTAATGTCTTTTTAAATATCTAGAAGAGCAAAACTCAAATCATATTACTTTTAGAAAACTTTTTAATATTAAAGTTTTCTGAACTCCCAGCATTGACCTTGATGTGACTAAAAGTTTTCTGAACTCCCAGCAATGACCTTGATGTGACTTGAACACACAACCTTCTGATCTGGAGTCAGACGCGCTACCGTTGCGCCACAAGGTCTTATTATGATAATTTATTGAAGAAGGCTCATAACGATCCAGAAAAAAATCTGAATCTATTGGATCAGTATCATGTTGTCCTGTATAAAAAATATTAAAAGTCACTTCCCTGACCGGGAATCGAACCCTGGTCACGGCGGTGAGAGCGCTGAATCCTGACCACTAGACCATCAGGGACACACAACCTCATTGTTTTTTTGCCATTTTTTAGTCATTTTTAAATGCTATCACTTTTAATCATATTGATTTGGACACACAACCTTCTGATCTGGAATCAGATGTGCTACCGTTGCACCACAAGGTCTTATATGTGGATTTCTGGAAGAAGGCTCATAATGATCCAGAAAAAAAATCAGAATCTAGTGGATCAGTAACTTCTTGTTGTGTAACAAAAATATTAAAGGGAACTTCCTTGACCGGGAATCCAACCAGGGCAATGGTGGCGAAAGCACCGAATCCTAACCACTAGACCATCAGGGACACACAATCATCAATATTTTTTTGGCCATCATTTTTTTTGCCATTTTTAAATGCTAACACTTTTATTCATATTTCCTGCCAATTTCCATGAATGTCTTTTTAAATATCTAGAAGAGCAAAACTCAAATTATATTACTTTTAGAAAACTCTATAGTATTAAAGTTTTCTGCACTCCCAGCATTGACCTTGATGTGACTTGAACACATAACCTTCTGATCTGGAGTCAGATGCGCAACCGTTGCGCCACAAGGTCTTATTATGATATTTTATTGAAGAAGGCTCATAACAATTCAGAAACAAATCTGAATCTATTGGATCAGTATCATGTTGTCCTGTATAAAAAATATTAAAAGTCACTTCCCTGACCGGGAATCGAACCCAGGCCGCGGCGGTGAGAGCGACGAATCCTGACCACTAGACCATCAGGGACACACGACCTCATTGTTTTTGGCCATTTTTTAGTCATTTTTAAATGCTATCACTTTTAATCTTATTGATTTGGACACACAACCTTCTGATCTGGAATCAGATGTGCTACCGTTGCACCACAAGGTCTTATATGTGGATTTCTGGAAGAAGGCTCATAATGACCAGAAAAAATAATCAGAATCTAGTGGATCAGTAACTTCTTGTCGTGTAACAAAAATATTAAAGGGAACTTCCTTGACCGGGAATCCAACCAGGGCCATGGCGGTGAAAGCGCCGAATCCTAACCACTAGGCCATCAGGGACACACAATCATGAATATTTTTTCGGCCATCGTTTTTTTTGCCATTTTTAAATGCTAACACTTTTATTCATATTTCCTGCCAATTTCCAGTAATGTCTTTTTAAATATCTAGAAGAGCAAAACTCAAATCATATTACTTTTAGAAAACTTTTTAATATTAAAGTTTTCTGAACTCCCAGCATTGACCTTGATGTGACTAAAAGTTTTCTGAACTCCCAGCAATGACCTTGATGTGACTTGAACACACAACCTTCTGATCTGGAGTCAGACGCACTACCGTTGCGCCACAAGATCTTATTATGATATTTAATTGAAGAAGGCTCATAACGATCCAGAAAAAAATCTGAATCTATTGGATCAGTATCATGTTGTCCTGTACAAAAAATATTAAAAGTCACTTCCCTGACCGGGAATCGAACCCGGGTCGCAGCGGTGAGAGCGCCGAATCCTGACCACTAGACCATCAAGGACACACAACCTCATTGTATTTTGGCCATTTTTTGTAATTTTTAAATGCTATCACTTTTAATCATATTGATTTGGAAACACAACCTTCTGATCTGGAATCAGATGCACTACCGTTGCACCACAAGGTCTTATATGATGATTTCTGGAAGAAGGCTCATAACGATCCAGAAAAAATCAGAATCTAGTGGATCAATAACTTCTTGTCGTGTATGAAAAAAATATTAACGGGTACATCCCTGAGCGGGAATCGAACCCGGGCCACGGCGGTGAAAGCGCCGAATCCTGACCACTAGACCATCAGGGACACAAAATCATCAATATTTTTTTGGCCATCATTTTTTTTGCCATTTTTAAATGCTATCACTTTTAATCATATTTCCTGCCAATTTAGAAGAGCAAAACTCAAATTATATTACTTTTAGAAAACTCTATAGTATTAAAGTTTTCTGCACTCCCAGCATTGACCTTGATGTGACTAAAAGTTTTCTGAACTCCCAGCAATGACCTTGATGTGACTTGAACACACAACCTTCTGATCTGGAGTCAGATGCGCAACCGTTGCGCCACAAGGTCTTATTATGATATTTTATTGAAGAAGGCTCATAACAATTCAGAAACAAATCTGAATCTATTGGATCAGTATCATGTTGTCCTGTATAAAAAATATTAAAAGTCACTTCCCTGACCGGGAATCGAACCCGGGCCACGGCGGTGAAAGCGCCAAATCCTGACCACTAGACCATCAGGGACACACAACCTCATTGTTTTTTGGCCATTTTTTTGTCATTTTTAAATGCTATCACTTTTAATCATATTGATTTGGACACACAACCTTCTGATCTGGAATCAGATGCACTACCGTTGCACCACAAGGTCTTTAATGAGGATATCTGCAAGAAGGCTCATAACGATCCAGAAACAAATCTAAATCTAGTGGATCAGTAACTTCTTGGCGTGTATCAAAAATATTAAAGAGAACTTCCCTGACCGGGAATCGAACCCGGGCCGCGGCGGTGAGAGCGCCGAATCCTGACCACTAGACCATCAGGGACACACAACCTCATTGTTTTTTGGCCATTTTTTGTCATTTTTAAATGCTATCACTTTTAATCATATTGATTTGGAAACACAACCTTCTGATCTGGAATCTGACGCACTACCGTTGCACCACAAGGTCTTATATGAGGATTTCTGGAAGAAGGCTCATAACGATCCAGAAAAAAATCAGAATCTATTGGATCAGTAACTTCTTGTCGTGTAACAAAAATATTAAAGTGAACTTCCCTGACCGGGAATCGAACCCGGGCCACGGCGGTGAAAGCGCCAAATACTGACCACTAGACCATCAGGGACACACAATCATGAATATTTTTTCGGCCATCATTTTTTATTGCCATTTTTAAATGCTATCACTTTTATTCATATTTCCTGCTAATTTCCAGTAATGTCTTTTTGATTATCTAGAAGAGCAAAACTCAAATTATATTACTTTTAGAAAACTTTATAGTATTAAAGTTTTCTACACTCCCAGCATTGACCTTGATGTGACTTGAACACACAAACTTTTGATCTGGTGTCAGACGCGCTACCGTTGCGCCACAAGGTCTTATTATCATATTTTAATGAAGAAGGCTCATAACGATTCAGAAACAAATCTGAATCTATTGGATCAGAATCATGTTGTCCTGTATAAAAAATATTAAAAGTCACTTCCCTGACCGGGAATCAAACCCAGGCCGCGGTGGTGAGAGCGACGAATCCTGACCACTAGACCATCAGGGACAACCAACCTCATTGTTTTTGCTATCACTATATAAATGCTATCACTTTTAATCATATTGATTTGGAAACCCAACCTTCTGATCTGGAATCAGATGCACTACCGTTGCACCACAAGGTCTTTAACGAGGATTTCTGGAAGAAGGCTCATAACGATCCAGAAACAAATCTAAATCTAGTGGATCAGTATCATGTTGTCCTGTATAAAAAATATTAAAAGTCACTTCCCTGACCGGGAATGGAACCCGGGCCGCAGCAGTGAGAGCGCCGAATCCTGACCACTAGACCATCAGGGACACACAAATTCATTGTTTTTTGGCCAATTTTTTTGTCATTTTTAAATACTATCACTTTTAATCATATTGATTTGGAAACACAACCTTCTGATCTGGAATCTGACGCACTACCGTTGCACCACAAGGTCTTATGTTAGGATTTCTGGAAGAAGGCTCATAACGATCCAGAAACAAATCTGAATCTAGTGGATCAGTATCATGTTGTCCTGTATAAAAAATATTAAAAGTCACTTCCCTGACCGGGATTCGAACCCGGCCCGCGGCGGTGAGAGCGCCGAATCCTGACCACTAGACCATCAGGGACACACAACCTCATTGTTTTTTGGCCATTTTTTTGTCATTTTTAAATGCTTTCACTTTTAATCATATTGATTTGGACACACAACCTTCTGATCTGGAATCAGATGCACTACCGTTGCACCACAAGGTCTTATACGATGATTTCTAGAAGAAGGCTCATAACGATCCAGAAACAAATCTGAATCTAGTGGATCAGTATCATGTTGTCCTGTATAAAAAATATTAAAAGTCACTTCCCTGACCGGGAATCGAACCCGGCCCGCGACGGTGAGAGCGCCGAATCCTGACCACTAGACCATCAGGGACACACAACCTCACTGTTTTTTGGCCATTTTTTGTCATTTTTAAATGCTATCACTTTTAATCATATTGATTTGGAAACACAACCTTCTGATCTGGAATCAGAGGCACTACCGTTGCACCACAAGGTCTTTAACGAGGATTTTTGGAAGAAGGCTCATAACGATCCAGAAACAAATCAGAATCTAGTGGATCAGTAACTTCTTGTCGTGTAACAAAAATATTAAAGGGAACTTCCTTGACCGGGAATCCAACCAGGGCCATGGCGGTGAGAGCGCCGAATCCTGACCACTAGACCATCAGGGACACACGACCTCATTGTTTTTTGGCCATTTTTTAGTCATTTTTAAATGCTATCACTTTTAATCATAATGATTTGGAAACACAACCTTCTGATCTGGAATCAGATGCACTACCGTTGCACCACAAGGTCTTATACGAGGATTTCTGGAAGAAGGCTCATAACGATCCAGAAACAAATCTGAATCTAGTGGATCAGTAACTTCTTGTCGTGTAACAAAAATATTAAAGTGAACTTCTCTGACAGGGAATCGAACCCGGGCCACAGCGGTGAAAGCGCCAAATCCTGACCACTAGGCCATCAGGGACACACTTCTTCTTCTCCTTTTACTTTCGGCTGTTCCCAGTTTAGGGGTCGCCACAGCGAATCATTCTTTTCCACCTAACTCTGTCCTCAGTATCCTCTACTCTTGCACCAACTACCTTCATGTCCTCTTTCAGCACATCCATATATCTCCTCTTTGGTCTTCCTCTTGACCTCTTGCCTGGCATCTCCATCTCCAGCATCCTTCTTCCAATATAACCACTATCCCTCCTCTGCACATGTCCAAACCATCTCAATCTGGCCTCTCTGACTTTGTCTCCAAAACAACCAACCTGAGCTGTCCCTCTGATGTGCTCGTTCCTAATCTTGTCCATCCTCGTCACTCCTAAACTGAACCTCAACATCCTCATCTCTGCTACTTCCATCTCTGCCTCATGTCTCTTCTTTACTGCCACAGTCTCCAACCCATACATCATGGCTGGTCTCACTACTGTTCTGTACACCTTTCCTTTGATTCTTGCTGACACTCTTCTGTCACACAACACCCCTGACACTTTTCTCCACCCACTCCAACCTGCCTGCACTCGTCTCTTCACCTCTTTTCCACACTCCCCGTCGCACTGGACTGTTGACCCCAAATACCTAAACTCCTGCACCTTCTTGACCTCAGCCCCCTGTAACCTCACTGTTCTATTTCCCTCCCTCTCGTTCAAACACATGTATTCTGTCTTGCTGCGACTGACTTTCATTCCTCTTCTTTCTAGAGCTGACCTCCAACTTTCCAGGTTTTCCTCCACCTGCTCTCTGCTCTCACTACAAATTACAATGTCATCTGCAAACATCATTGTCCACAGAGATTCCTGCCTGACCTCATCTGTCAACCTGTCCATCACCATAGCAAATAAGAAGGGACTCAAAGCTGATCCTTGATGTAGCCCACCTCCACTTTGAACTCCTTTGTCTGACCTACAGCACATCTCACTGCTGTCTTACTTCTCTCATACATATCCTGAACTACTCTGATGTACTTCTCTGCCACTCCTGACCTCCTCATACAGGACCATAGCTCTTCTCTTGGCACTCTGTCATACGCTTTTTCTAAATCCACAAAGACGCAGTGAAGCTCTTTCTGACCATCTCTGTACTTCTCCATTAACAATCTCAGAGCAAAAAATTGCATCAGTAGTGCTCTTCCTGGGCATGAAGCCATACTGCTGTTCACAAATATCCACTTCCCTTCTTAACCTAGCTTCCACTACTCTTTCCCAAAGTTTCATTGTGTGGCTCATCAACTTTATACCTCTGTAGTTGTTACAACTCTGCACATCACCCTTGTTCTTAAAGATTGGTACTAGGACACTTCTCCTCCATTCCTCAGGCATCTTCTCACTCTCTAAAATCCTGTTGAATAACCTAGACAGGAACTCCACTGCTGTCTCTCCTAGACACTTCCACACCTCCACTGGTATGTCATCTGAACCAACAGCCTTTCCACTCTTCATTCTCCCCAGAGCCTTCCTCACCTCATCCTTTCTAATCTTTTCAACTTCCTGCTCTACAGTATTCACCTCTTCCTCCCTTCTTTCCCTTTCATTCTCCTCATTCATCAACTCCCTTCTTCTCAGCACACTCTCCTCACTTGTTAGCACCTTTCCATCTCTATCTTTAATCACCCTTATCTGTAGCACATCATTCCCATCTCTGTCTCTCTGTCTCGCTAATCTATACAATTCCTTCTCACCTTCCCTCGTGTCTAACCTGGCATACAACTCATCATATGCTTTCTGTTTGGCCTTCGCCACCTCCCTCTTCACTCTGCGCTGCGATTCCTTGTAGTCCTGTCTACTTTCTTCAGTCCTTTCAATGTCCCACTTCTTTTTAGCTAGCCTCTTCCTCTGAATGATGTCCTGTACTTCCTCATTCCACCACCATGTTTCCTTATCTTCTTTCCTCCTTCCAGCTGACACACCTAGCACCGTTCTTCCTGTCTCCCTGATCAATTCTGCTGTAGTTTCCCAGTTGTCTGGAAGCTCTTCCTGACCACCCAAAGCCTGTCTCAGCTTCTGTCTGAATTCTTCACAATCTTCTTCCTTTTTCAACTTCCACCACTTGGTCTTCTTTTCAATCTTTCGTCTTCTCTTCTTCCTGACCACCAGAAACATCCTACACATCACCATCCGATGCTGTCTGGCTACACTCTCTCCTACCACTACTTTACAGTCTCTGATCTCTCTCAGATTGGCTCGTCTACAAAGGATGTAGTCTACCTGCGTACTCCTCCCTCCACTCTTGTAGGTAACTCTATGTTCCTCCCTCTTCTGGAAATAAGTATTAACTACAGCCATTTCCATCCTCTTGGCAAAGTCCACCACCATCTGTCCTTCTAGGTTCCTTTCCTTAACACCGAACCTGCCCATCACCTCCTCATCACCTCTGTTGCCCTCGCCAACATGCCCATTGAAATCTGCTCCCACTACTACTCTCTCTCCTCTGGGAACACTCTCAATCACCTCATCCAACTCACTCCAAAATCTCTCCTTCTCTTCCAACTTACAGCCTACTTGTGGAGCATAACCACTCACTACATTCAACATCACCCCTTCAATTTCTAACTTCAAACTGATCACCCTGTCTGACACTCTTTTCACCTCTAAAACATTCCTCACAAACTCCTCCTTCAGGATCACTCCTACCCCATTTCTCTTCCTATCCACACCATAGTAAAACAGTTTGTATCCCCCTCCAATACTACGCGCTTTGCTACCCTTCCACCTGGTCTCCTGCACGCACAGAATATCTACCTTCCTTCTCTCCATCATGTCCGCCAGCTCCCTACCCTTCCCTGTCATTGTACCAACGTTAAGAGTCCCTATTCTCAGATCTACACTCCTGCCTTTCCTCTTCTCTTTCTGTCGACGAATCCTTCTCCCTCCTCTCCTTCTTCGACAAACAGTCGTCCAATTTCCACCGGCACCCTGTAAGTCAACAGCACCGGAGGCGGTCGTTGTTAACCCGGCCTCGACCGATCCGGTATGGAAATCGATTTGGTGACTCGCATATTTGGTTTTTGGCATATTTTACGCCGGATGCCCTTCCTGACGCAACCCTCTCTATTTATCCGGGCTTGGGACCGGCACAGAAGTCACTGGCTTGCAACCCCTGTGGCTAGATTCCATCAGGGACACACAATCATGAATATTTTTTAGGCCATCCTTTTTTTTTTTGCCATTTTTAAATGCTATCACTTTTAATCATATTTCCTGCCAATTTCCAGTAATGTCTTTTGATTATCTAGAAGAGCAAAACTCAAATTATATTACTTTTAGAAAACTTTATAGTATTAAAGTTTTCTGCACTCCCAGCATTGACCTTGATGTGACTTGATCACACAACCTTCTGACCTGGTGTCAGACACGCTACCGTTGCACCACAAGGTCTTATTATGATATTTTATTGAAGAAGGCTCATAACGATTCAGAAACAAATCTGAATCTATTGGATCAGAATCATGTTGTCCTGTATAAAAAATATTAAAAGTCACTTCCCTGACCGGGAATCGAATCCGGGCCGCGGCGGTGAGAGCGCCGAATCCTGACCACTAGATCATCAGGGACACACTACATCATTGTTTTTGGCCATTTTTTTGTCATTTTTAAATGCTTTCACTTTTAATCATATTGATTTGGACACACAACCTTCTGATCTGGAATCAGATGCACTACCGTTGCACCACTAAGTCTTATACGAGGATTTCTGGAAGAAGTCTCATAACGATCCAGAAACAAATCTGAATCTATTGGATCAGAATCATTTTGTCCTGTATAAAAAATATTAAAAGTCACTTCCCTGACCGGGAATCGAACCCAGGCCACAGCAGTGAAAGCGCTGAATCCTGACCACTAGACCATCAGGGACACACAACCTTATTTATTTTTTTTTTTGGCCATTTTTTAGTCATTTTTAAAAAGGTTTCTCACCAGCAAGGTGTTAGACAAGAAGCATTGCATGATGGGTGAAAGCAAAGAGCTGTCCAAAGACCTACGCAACCTTATTGCTGCAAAACACACTGAAGGCATTGGTTACAGGCGCATTTCCAAACTTCTGAAAGTTCCAGTGAGTACCATTGGGGCCATCATCCGGAAGGAGAAAGAACACGCCATTACCATAAACCAGCCACGGCCAGGTGCTCTTCGCAAGATTTCAGACAGAGGTGTCAGAACAATCATCAGAAGGGTTCTCCAACACCTAGGACCACTCGTGGTGAGCTTCAGAAGGACCTGGAAGCAGGTACCGTTGTTTCAAAGAAAACAATAAGTAATGCACTCAACCACCATGGCCTCCATGCACGCACACCACGCAAGACTCCATTTTTGAAGAAGAAGCATGTTGAAGCTCGTTTGGAGTTTGCGACACAACATTTGGATAAACCCATGAATTTCTGTAAGAAGATACTCTGGTCAGATGAGACCAAAATTGAACTCTTCGGATGTCATAAGACACAACATATTTGGAGGAAAAATGGCACCGCACATCACCCCAAAAACACCATAGTTTGAAGGTGGGAGCATCATGGTGTGGGGCTGTTTTTTAGCATGTGGTACTGGTAGACTTCATATCATTGAAGGAATAATGACTGGGGAAAAGTATCGAGACATTTGTGGATCTTTCAGCAAGACAATGATCCCAAGCACACAGCCAAGGTAACACTCAACTGGTTGAAGAAAAAGAAAGCTGCTAGAATGGCCCAGTCAATCACCAGACTTGAATCCAATTGAAAATCTTTGGAAAGAACTGAAGATCCGTGTTCACAGAAGAGACCCCTTGAAGATTTGAAGGCAGTTTGTGTGGATGAATGGGCCAAAATCACACCTGAGCAATGTATTCGACTGGTTTATCCATACAGGAGGCGTCTTGAGGCTGTAATCACCAAGGTTTTTGCACTAAGTATTAAATAAATTTCAGTACGGTGTTCAATACTTATTCCCTGTGCCATTTCACTTAATTACACATGACTTCATCTATGGACATAAATGTTTGGATTTCATGACAATAGCTCGATTAGAAATATGTTTTTTGATAGAAATGTTGACATTTTCAATTCTTATTTTCCCCGCTGTATCATCTATTTTTTCGATTTTCCTAAAGTTATTGGGAATGATGTTAATCTTTATGCTAAAAGGCAAGCATGAACGCTAGTAAACTGAAAAAAGTTTTTAAACTGAAAAGAGCTTTTAAACTGTTGCCGCTTTGTACAGACAAAGTTATGGGCGTGAAAATAGTTCTCATGATGAAAAACGACATAACTGTAGCTTAGCATCTGTCAACCAATAAAACATCATTTATTTCCTTTCTTTTAATGTTACAGAGACATCATGATGAAGGTTAGTTTATAGGTTAGTTACACACTGGTCCGAATTGGGATTCTGCTGGTTTCTCAGCAGGGTGGTTTTCATCTGCGTCAAGGAAATATTGATGCAATGACTCTCCCTGCCAGAAGATGTGATTTGCTCTTCAACAAATGCTCACCGCACCACTCGGGGAAACAGGAAAGATGAACAGCAAGAAGAAGACAACGACACATCGAAGAATTCAAAGAGAAAAAAATCTTGATTAAATTTTCTGCATTATTGGAAAGGAAGACAGTTATTCCTCCTCAGCCATGCATTTCTTTTACAACTCTCCTGGCCAGACATGTATGTCACTTGAAAAAACTCAATACGCAACCAGTAAGTGATTACGCAACCTTTTGCCTTCTTTTTACAAATCTGTAACCTCACCTTGTTCCCTTCTCTGTGCGATGTATAATACACTTCCCCTGTACGTGCTTTCTATATAGATACAGTTATAACCTGACCTCCAGCATGTTATTTCTCCACTAATCTCATCTTCTAGAGTTTAAACCTAATAGTCATATCAATGATTTCTTGTTTTTTTTGCTCTCTTCATGCTCAAAATGGAGACTTGTGTTACAATGCAGCATATAACTTGCACATTTGCATTTACAAAAACAGTAAAAATACTTGGAACAAAAAAAAAATACACAGAACAATTAAAACTAGATTTTAAAGTTTGCACGCAAACTTCGATGTTGGCTTGCGTTGGTACCGTTAATACCTATTTTTTTAAATGTTGTCAATTCCGCAACAATAACATAATCCAACCCCCATGTCTCTATGATTCTCATAAGCTGAGATAGGTACATGCAATATTGGTTGCTATGGTAACAAGTCTGGTTGCTATGGAGGGGTCAGTAACCTAACATATTGTTCCCCATGTCAACACGAGTAAAATACACCAACCCCCATGTCTCTATGACTTTCGTAAGCTGAGATAGAGATACGCCATGTTGGTTGCTATGGTAACAGTGTGGTTGCTATGGAGGGGTCGCTGACCTAATATATTGTTCCCTATATGAATACGAGTAAATTACAGCAACCCCCATGTCTCTATGATTTTCCTGAGCTGAGATAGGTACATGCAAAAATGGTTGCTATGGTAACCAGTCTGGTTGCTATGGAGGGGTCAGTGACCTAACACATTGTTCTCCATGTCAATACATCAACCCCCATGTCTCTATGACTTTCCAAAGCTGAGATAGAGCTGCCCCATATTGGTTGCTATGGTAACCAGTTTGGTTGCTATGGAGGGGTCGCTGACCTAATACATTGCTCCCCATATCTATACGGGTAAAATACAGCAACCCCCATCTCTCTATGATTTTCCTAAGCTGAGATAGAGACATGCCATATTGGTTGCTATGGTAACCAGTCTGGTTGCTATGGAGGTGTCATTAACATAATATGTTTCAGCTGTCAGTATGGGTGAAGCTTACCAGCCCCAAGTCTCTAGCATTTTCCTAAGCTAAGATAGAGATGTGGCTATATAGTTGCTATGGTAAACAATTTGCTTGCTATGGAGGAGTTAGTGACATCATGTTGTAATCTACTTTTCATTTAGAATAATATAAAGCAACCCCCATGTCTCTACTGTGTTCCGTTTAGAAGATATTTGACATTGAAAGTTATGTCAAAAAGTGGGTGTGGCTTAATTAATTTATGTTAATTCACAAGCAATGATGGGCTGGATAAGTGATTTGCTTCCTTAATGCTCGTATGACTTTCCTGTGTAATCAATTACAGAAGCTCTTTTACAATAGGATCTATGGGATTCATGCTCCATTCATTTCAATGGGCCATTGAAAGTCAATGAGACACCTTTGACCTACTTATTTGAAATCAGCTTGCACCTGAAGTTATCAACTGCCAGATTTTCAAACGAGTCAGCTGACTCAACTGTCAGATTTTCAAACGATGGCAATTCTGCTGGAGAAAATCCGATTTCCATGCCTCAAACAAATAAAGATTATAGAAGAACCGTAGGACATATCGAAATGATTCTTTCTTTGTCAGAAGCAGAAGACCCTAACGAAGAGAATGCTGTAATTTTTGTGAAGGTGTGATTAGAAATAAAAAAATTATGGCGAGCTACAAATAGCCTTCATTTGATTCTGTGCAACTGCTCATTTTAGAGAAATCCATACCCTCAAACAAATAAACATTACGAAAGAATGAACAGAGGTATTGAAATATTTCTTTTACTGTTAGAATCCCAAGATTTAAAGGAAGAGAATGGTGTAAATTTTGTGAAGCTGTGATAAAGTGTGAATGATTTATGGCGAGTTAAAAATAGCCTGCGGTTGAGATTTTAAACAGAGTCCACCAGAATTTTTGAATGGAGGTGAATGGAGCAATTATGTGCACTCGTTGTGGTTTAGGCAAACAAAAAAAAAAACCGTGTGTTTTTTAAAAATGAAAACAGCACCAACTGAAAGAGGACAAAAATCTCTACCATTTAGATATAAAATGTGTGTGTAAAGGTTAATTTTTAGTTGAGAAAACAGTGCAAGTAGCAACAAGACTGAGCTTGCTCAAAGTTAGAGTGGGCGATGACATCACCACTCTAGGTCTCCCATAGGGAATGACTTGAGCGATTTTTGGGCCGAAATTCGCGATTTATACGGAAACCGCTGGTCCAATCGGTCCGAAGAGATATAGCAACTCGAGTGGGAACAGTCTGGACGACCGTGGAAAGTTTCGTGGCTGTAGCTCGAACGGGCTAGGAGGAGAAGCGTTGTAAAATTTTGACGTGGGAAAAGAGAAGAATAACTAGAAAGTGCATTTCCTAGCGGAAAATGCGTGTGAATGCAGAGAGCTGAAAGAGAATGCTTAAAATTGCTGAATTCCTTGGCTGAACGGTGAAACATTAGAAAGTTAAAAGTGTCAAAAGTTGAAAGTTGAAGCTAAAAAGTGAAACATTGTAATTTGAAAAGTGTCAAAATTTGAAAGCTGAAGATGAAACATTGTAAAGTTGAAATATGTAAAGTTGAAAGTGGAAGCTGAATGTTAAAATATTAGAAAGTTGAAAGTGTCAAAAGTTGAAAGTGGAAGCTGAAAGGTGAAACATTGTAAAGTTGAAAATATCAAAAGTTGAAAGTGGAGGCTGAAAGGTGAAACATTTTAAAGTTGAAAACGTATAAAGTTGAAAGGTGAAGCTGAAACATTGTAAAGTAGAAATATGTAAAGCTGAAAGTGGAAGCTGAAAGGTAAAACATTAGACAGTTAAAATTGTCAAATTTGAAAGTGTAAGCTGAAAGTTGAAACATAAAAATAAATGTGGCACATTGTAAAGTTGAAAATGTCAATCAATGGGGTTGCTATGGTAATAAGTATGGTTGCTATGGAGGGGTCACAGACATAATATATTGTTATCTGTGTGACTACGAGTAAATTAAACCTACCCCCATTTCTCTAGCATTTCGCTAAGCTGAGTTAGAGAAATGCCAATTGGGTTGTTATGGTAACACGCCTGGTTGCTATGGAGGGGTCACTAACATCATATAATGTTCCTTGAGTGACTACAGGTAAATTACACCAAACCCTGTGTCTCTAGCATTTTCCTAAGCTGAGATAGAGATATGCCAATTTGGTTGCTATGGTAACCATATGGTTGCTATGGATGGTTTAGTTACCTCGGTGATTGTTGCGGGGGTCATAATTATTGAAACAAACTCACCCTCATGTCTCTAGCACTTTCCTAAGCTGAGGGAGAGATGTGTCAATTTGGTTGCTATGGTAACCAGTATGGTTGCTATGGAGGGGTCAGTGACATTACATAATGTTCCCTGTGTGACTCCAAGTCATTTAGACCAACTCCCGTGTCTCTCTCATTTTCCTAAACTGAGATAGAGATGTGTCAATTTGATTGCTATGGTAACCAGTATGGTTGCTATGGAGGGGTCAGTGACATTATATAATGTCCCCTGTGTGACTACAAGTCATTTAGACCAACTCCTGTGTCTCTATCATTTTCCTAAGCTGAGATAGAGATGTGTCAATTTGGTTGCTATGGTAACCACTATGGTTGCTATGGAGGGGTCAGTGACATTATATAATGTTCCCTGTGTGACTAAGTCATTTAGACCAACTCCCGCGTCTCTCTCATTTTACTAAGCTGAGATAGAGATGTGTCAATTTGGTTGCTATGGTAACCAGAATGGTTGCTATGGAGGGGTCAGTGACATAATATAATGTTCCCTGTGTGACAACAAGTCATTTAGACCAACTCCCGTGTCTCTCTCATTTTCCTAAGCTGAGATAGAGATGTGTCAATTTGGTTGCTATGGTAACCAGTATGGTTGCTATGGAGGGGTCAGTGACATTATATAATGTTCCCTGTGTGACTACAAGTCGTTTAGACCACCTCCCGTGTCTCCCTCA
>SRMA01027376.1:0-30485 GCA_007224835.1 Danionella cerebrum | reverse complement strand
ATTTATATTCATATTTATATGAACATGTGAGTTAATGTTGATGGACAGGCGACTTGTCCAGGGTGTACCCCCACCTCTGGACCTGCCCTAGAGATGGGCACCAGCAGACCCCCGTGACCCGAAAGGGAATAAGTTGGAAAATGAATGAATGTAGTTGTGTTTTTTTTTCTCTTTGCAAAGAAGTTGCAGTATGTTTGCTGTCTCTTGCCACCGTATCAAATCTAACAGTTATTCAAATACTCAATTATGGTACGTCACAAAACAGTAACTATAACTATTCCTGCTGGTACGGAGTACCATATTGGGTTGTACAATCACTATTAAAAGAAGTTTTTTTGTGATTTGAAATGCACAAATCAAATGGTAACTTACGGCTACTGTAATGGTGGGGTCATCAACAGGAAATGGTACACAGCAGATGAAGGAAGTCATGGGAGTTCAAGGTGTGCAAAAGGTGTTGGTATGAAAAAAAAAGAGAAATAAGTTAAACACTATTAGTACAAACCAGGGACTTGAGGCTTCACAATTACTAATTTCATAAGAATATCATCAATATACACAATACACAGCATTTCAATAACAATTCAACAGGGTGCAGATTTCAACAGAAGTTTATTTATTCTAAGAGAGAAAACTCTTTCGTTGCTGAGAGTTTTCATTGGAGTGTCGTCTCTATAGAGTAGCTGGTTTCACACTAATATAGAAACTGGAATAAAACTTTTAAAATTGCCGCATAACGTATACACATCAGGTGTGTGGCAGCACCATTAGTCCATTACCACTTTTACACGATGCAAGTGGTCACATACATTCCCGTCATTTATGAAATACTGAAAACATGCTTGACTTAATCGAAGTAAATTGAACCAGTTACAGAGGCTCTCCGACACGAAAATGAATGAATGAATGAACCAATGAATACCCAAGGATAACGCTACTTTTGATTACGCTGGTACATGTTTAAGGCAATGGTAGCCTTATAACACTAAGTTTGAAGCCAATAGAAGCCTTTTAACACTAACGTTACAACCATTGTGCACATTTGGGACCATTTTACAACAAACTGCAATGTTGTTAAACGTATTTAACGTAAACCGTCTAAAAGTTTGAAGGATCATCTTGACTGTTGCGTAACGTGAAATGTCTGAAACACGAGCTAATGCTACCGCTACTAATGCTAAATATTGACGATTTAAAAACATTCATTTATAGCTTTATGAGCGGACATACGTCTCGATTCAGAATAGCACATGTACAGGTGAGAAACAAACACTAAAACGAGCTTAATCCGTTTAAATATCTTATAAAAATAGAAGACATTGAACGTAAACAGCACTTACCAGCAAGGACGAGATGAAAAAGCGCGGGACTTCCGTGAACGCGCACGCCTCAGGAAACACGCATTCCCGTCCACAATCACATCTTGTTTTGTTGATCGACAGGCACACTACGCTTTCAAAGCACGTCATTGCGTAGTTAAATCTAACGTAAATCTATGTTAAACGAAAAGTACATACATGCTTTATTGGTTTTGAGGCCGTTTTTTTCTAAATTGAGCATTGAATGCATTTTTGCTGTATCTAGAGTTAACAAATTAATTCCTTATTAATTTTCCTTTTCTCTTTTACTGTGCCTTTCAGCAAAGATATTAGTTTTGAATTATTTACTCCAAAAGATTGAATGGTTTTTATAACCCACTCTTTTGCTGCTTTTTATAACCAGGCTGTTGCTACAAATCTTCAAAATATCTTCATGATATTTTCTACTTTATATATGGTTGCTATGCAGGAGTCATTGACATAACATAATATTCCCGTTGTCACTATTAGTCAAATAAACAAAGTCACATGTTTGTATGTTTTTTCCAAAGCTGCCATAGAGATATACCAAATTGGTTGCAATGGTAAATGGCGTCGCTGCTATAGAGGGGTCAGTGACATAAAATTTCCTCTGAGTCACTGTGAATGAAACTAAACAACCCCCAAGTCTTTAGCATTTTCCCAAGCTGACATAAAGAAATGCCAATACGGTTACTTAGGTTAACAATCTGGTTGCTATGGAGGGGTTAGTGACATTATAATGTTGCCTTTGTTTGACATATGGCAATATTGCATAAGTTTGACATATGGCAATTTGATTGCTATAGTGACCAGAATTGTTGAATGGACGGGTCATTTACATAACATTGTTCATTGTGTCACTATGAGTGAAAATAACCAACCCCTGTGTCTCTAGCATTTTTTGACAGGTAAAACTATGAAATATTTAAATCTCACAAAAGCTAAAACAATGCTTAAGCTCAAAGTTGAAAGTGGAAGCTAAAAGGTGAAAGATTTAAATGTTATTTTAAAAACCTCTAAACTGATGAAAGAATAATTAATAGCTGAAAGTAGAAGACAAAAGGTGAAACCTTGTAAAGTTTTAAATCTCAGAATTGCTAAAAGAATAGTTGATAGTTGAAAGTTGAAGCTGAAGGATGAAAATTTTAAATTGCTGAAAAATATGTAAAATGGGTTACTATGGTAAAAAGTCTGGTTTCTATAGAGGGGTCAGTGACAAAATATTGTTCTATGTGTGACTACAGGTAAATTACACCAACCCCCATGTCTCTAGCATTTTCCTAAGCAGAGAAACGGATGAGCCAGTTGCGTTGCTATGGTAGCCAGTATTGTTGCTATGGGAGGGTAATTGACATTATATAGTGTTTCATGTGTCACTATGAGTGAAACAAACAAACCCCTGTGTCTCTAGCATTTTCCTAAACTGAGATAGGTATATACCATTTGGGTTGCTATGGTAACAGGTCTGGTTGCTATGGAGGGGTCAGTTACCTCACTGAATGTTCCTGGGGTCACAGTTAGTGAAACAAACTTACCCCCATATCTCTAGCATTATCCTAATCTGAGATAGAGGTGTGTTATTTTGGTTGCTATGGTAACCAGCATGGTTGCTATGGAGGAGTCAGTGACATTATATAATGTTCCCTGTGTGACTACAAGTCATTTAGACCCATTCCCGTGTCTCTCTCATTTTAATAGGCTGAGATAGAGATGTGTCATTTTGGTTGCTATGGTAACCAGTATGGTTGCTATGGAGGAGTCAGTGACATTATATAATGTTCCCTGTGTGACTACAAGTCATTAAGACCAACTCCTGTGTCTCCCTCATTTTCCTGAGCTGAGATAGAGATGTGCCAATTTGGTTGCTATGGTAACCAGTATGGTTGCTATGGACAGGTCAGTGACATTATATAGTGTTCCCTGTGTTACTACAAGTCATTTAGACCAACTCCCGTGTCTCTAGCATTTTCCTAAGCTGAGATAGAGATGTCAATTTGGTTGCTATGGTAACCAGTATGGTTGCTACGGAGGGCTCAGTGACATTATATGATGTTCCCTGTGTGACTACAAGTCATTTAGACCAACTCCTGTGTCTCTGGCGTTTTCCAAAGCTGAGATAGAGATGTGTCAACTGGGTTGCTATGGTAACCATTATGGTTGCTATGGAGGGTCAGGTACCTCAATGAATGTTCCCGGGGTCGCTATTAGTGAAACAAACTCACCCCCATGTCTCTAGCATTTTCCTAAGCTGAGATAGATATGTGTCAATCAGGTTGCTATGGTTACCATTATGGTTGCTATGGAGGGTCATTGACATTATATAATGTTCCCTGTGTGACTATAAGTCAATTAGACCAACTCCTGTGTCTCTAGCATTTTCCTGGGCTGAGATAGAGATGTGTCAAATGGGTTGCTATGGAAATTAATCTGGTTGCTATGGATGAGTTGTTGACATCATGTTGTAATCTACATTCAACTTAGATCAATATAAAACAACTCCCATGTTTCTCTGATGTTCCACTTAGAAGATATTTGACATTCAAAAATGATGTTCAAACTGGGCGTGGCTTGATGAATTTATGTTAAATCATAAGCAATGATTGGCTGGATTAGTGATATGTATACTTAATGTTGCTTTGAATCTCCATTGTGAACCAATTACAAAAGCACTTTTACATTAGGATCTATGGGAATCAATTGCCCCATTGAAATGAATGGCAGCAATGCATCTCTATAGCCCATTGTGAGTCTATGGGAAGGCTAAGCCAATCAAATTTCGTTATTCAAATTAGTTGATTAACAGCTGCCTCCAACTGCCACTTTTTAAATCGAGGAGACATTTCTCAGATGTTGACCATGCCTCAAACAAATAAACATTACAGAAGAACCGTAAGACATATCGAGATGATTCTTTCTTTGTGAGAAGCAGAAGGCCTCAATGAAGATTATGATGTAAAATTTTTAACAATATGTGGAAAAATCTAGGAGTTATGGCGAGTTAGAAAAAGCCTTCATTTAAAACTTTGGAGCATACTTTTCTGGGTGAAATGCATTGATCTTAATGGAGCAATTTGCTTCCCTCGTTAAGGTTTAGCCCTCCTAGTTTAAAAACCGTAGGTCATATGAAAGAAACAACTGCATCTTTGGAAAGAGGACAAATTTCTCTACTACTTTAATATAAATTTTGTGCATAAAGAGTAAAGTTTAGTTTAGGAGAGAGGAATAAATGAAGAAGTTTGAGATGTGAAAAATTAGAGTGGAAGCTAGAGTGGAGCAGAATTAGGTCAAAATCCAAATTCTTCATTAAACTTAAACTGTGATTTATAAAAATCTGTAAAAGATATGAAAAAGCTGAAAACATTTTTTAAAAGCTGAAAATGTGTTGAATTGTTTAAAATTTGAATGATTGCTCTAGCTGAAAGTATGCTGAAGATATGAAGGTTGAAAAAAAAGCTGAAGATTGACAGAGAGTTGAAGTGTTTCCCATTCATTTCAATGGGAAAAATATTTTAAATAAAGTTAAATTTTATAAAAAGTATAAAAGATATCAAAAAGCTGTATACGAGCAACATAGAGCAAAAAAAGCTGAACGTTTTGATGTTTGAATGGTGTTTCTAGGGCAAAGTATGCTGAAGTAGTAGGCTCCGGAAAAAGGGGGGGGAATAAGAATAATAATAATAATAACTAGAAAGTGCATTTCCTAGCGGAAAATGCGTGTGAATGCAGAGAGCTGAAAGAGAATGCTTAAAATTGCTGAATTCCTTGGCTGAACGGTGAAACATTAGAAAGTTAAAAGTGTCAAAAGTTGAAAGTTGAAGCTAAAAAGTGAAACACTGTAATTTGAAAAGTGTCAAAATTTGAACGCTGAAGCTGAAACATTGTAAAGTTGAAATATGTAAAGTTGAAAGTGGAAGCTGAATGTTAAAATATTAGAAAGTTGAAAGTGTCAAAAGTTGAAAGTGGAAGCTGAAGCTGAAAGGTGAAACATTGTAAAGTTGAAAATATCAAAAGTTAAAAGTGGAGGCTGAAAGGTGAAACATTCTAAAGTTGAAAACGTATAAAGTTGAAAGGTGAAGCATTGTAAAGTTGAAAGTGTAAAAAATAGAAAGTGGAAGCTGAAGGTGAAACTTTTGAAAGTTGAAAGTGTCAAAAGTTGAAAGTGGAAGCTGAAAGGTATAATATGAGTAAGTTGAAATTCTGTCTACCATTTTCCTAACCTAAGATAAAGATATGGCAATTGCGTTGCTGTGGTAAAAAGTCTGGTCACTCTGAACAGGTCATTTACATAATAGATTGTTCCCAGTGTCACTATGAGTGAAACAAAACAACCCCCATGTCTCTAGCATTTTCCTAAGCTGAGATAGAGATGTCAATTTAGTTGCCATGGTAACCAGTATGGTTGCTAAGGAGGGGTCAGTGACATTATATAATGTTCCCTGTGTGACTACAAGTCAATTAGACCAACTCCTGTGTCTCTCGCATTTCCCTAAGCTGAGATAGAGATGTGTCAATTTGGTTGCTATGGTAACCAGTACGGTTGCTATGGAGGGTCAGTGACATATAATGTTCCCTATGTGACTACAAGTCATTTAGACCAACTCACGTGTCTCCCTCATTATCCTAAGCTGAGATAGAGATGTGTCAATTTGGTTGCTATGGTAACCAGTATGGTTGCTATGCAGGGGTCAGTGACATTATATAATGTTCCCTGTGTGACTACAAGTCATTTGGATAAACTCCCGTATCTCTCTAGTTTTCCTAAGCTGAGATAGAGATGTGTCAATTTGGTTGCTATGGTAACCAGTATGGTTGCTATGGAGGGGTCAGTGACATTATATAGTGTTCCCTGTGTTACTACAAGTCATTTAGACCAACTCCCGTGTCTCTAGCATTTTCCTAAGCTGAGATAGAGATGTGTCAATTTGGTTGCTATGGTAACCAGTATGGTTGCTATGGAGGGGTAAGTGACATTATATGATGTTCCCTGTGTGACTACAAGTCATTTAGAACAACTCCTGTGTCTCTGTTGTTTTCCAAATCTGAGATAGAAATGTGTCAACTGGGTTGCTATGGTAACCAGTATGGTTGCTATGGAGGGGTCATTGACATTATATAATGTTCCCTGTGTGACTATAAGTCAATTAGACCAACTCCTGTGTCTCTAGCATTTTCCTGGGCTGAGATAGAGATGTGTCAATTGGGTTGCTATGGAAATTAATCTGGTTGCTATGGATGCGTTGGTGACATCATGTTGTAATCTACATTCAACTTAGATCAATATAAAACAACTCCATGTTTCTACGATGTTCCACTTAGAAGATATTTGACATTCAAAAATGATGTTGAAAAGTGGGCGTGGCTTGTTGAATTAATGTTAAATCATAAGCAATGATTGGCTGGATTAGTTATATGCATCCTTAATGTTGCTATGACTCTCCATTGTGAACCAATTACAAAAGCTATTTTACAATAGGATCATATGGGAATCAATTGCCCCATTGAAATGAATGGCAGCAATGCATCTCTATGGCCCATTGTGAGTCTATGGGAAGGCTAAGCCAATCAAATTTCGTTATTCAAATTAGTTGATTAACAGCTGGCTCCAACTGCCACTTTTCGAATCGAGGAGACATTTTTCAGATGTTGACCATGCCTAAAACAAATAAACATTACAGAAGAACCGTAAGACATATCGAGATGATTCTTTCTTTGTGAGAAGCAGAAGGCCTCAATGAAGATTATGATGTAAAAATTTTAACGATATGTGGAAAAATCTAGGAGTTATGGCGAGTTAGAAAAAGCCTTAATTTAAAAATTTGGAGCATACTTTTCTGGGTGAAATGCATTGATCTTAATGGAGCAATTTGCTTCCCTCGTTAAGGTTTAGCCCTCCTAGTTTAAAAACCGTGGGTCATATGAAAGAAACAACTGCATCTTTGGAAAGAGGACAAATTTCTCTACTACTTTAATATAAAATTTGTGCATAAAGGGTAAAGTTTAGTTTAGGAGAGAGGAATTGATGAAGAAGTTTGAGATGTGAAAAATTAGAGGGGAAGTTAGAGTGGAGCAGAATTAGGTCAAAATCCAAATTCTTCATTAAACTTAAACTGCGATTTATTAAAATCTGTAAAAGATATGTAAAAGCTGAAAAGAGCTTTTAAAAGCTGAAAATGTGTTGAATTGTTTAAAATTTGAATGATTGCTCTAGCTGAAAGTATGCTGAAGTTATGAAGTTTGAAAAAAAGCTGAAGATTTAAAGAGATTTGAAGAGTCTCCCCATTCATTTCAATGGGAAAAATATTTTAAATAAAGTTAAATTTTATAAAAAGTATAAAAGATATCAAAAAGCTGTATACGAGCAACATAGAGCAAAAAAAGCTGTACGTTTTGACGTTTGAATGGTGTTTCTAGGGCAAAGTATGCTGAAGTAGTAGGCTCCGGAAAAAGGGGGGGGAATAAGAATAAAAAAAATAATAATAACTAGAAAGTGCATTTCCTAGCAGAAAATGCGTGTGAATGCAGAGAGCTGAAAAGGGAATGCTCAAAATTGCTGAATTCCTTGGCTGAACGGTGAAAAATTTGAAAGTTAAAAGTGTCAAAAAGCTGAAACATTGTAAATTTGAAATATGTAAAGTTGAAAGTGGGAGCTGAAAGGTAAAACATTAGAAAGTTAAAGTGTCAAAAGTTGAAAGTTCAAGCTAAAAGGTGAAACATTATAAAGTTGAAAATGTCAAAAGTTGAAAGCTGAAGCTGAATTATTGTAAAGTTGAAATATGTAAAGTTGAAAGTGGAAACTGAAGGGTAAAATATTAGAAAGTTGAAAGTGTCAAAAGTTGAAAGTGGAAGCTGAAATTTGAAACATTAGAAAGTAAAAAGTGTCAATTAGTGGAAGCTGAAAGGTAAAACATTAGACAGTTAAAATTGTCAAATTTGAAAGTGGAAGCTGAAAGTTAAAATAAATGTGACACATTGTAAAGTTGAAAATGTCAATCAAATGGGTTGCTATGGTAATAAGTATGGTTGCTATGGAGGGGTCACAGACATAATATATTGTTATCTGTGTGACTACGAGTAAATAAACCTACCCCCATGTCTCTAGCATTTCGCTAAGCTGAATTAGAGAAATGCCAATTGGGTTGCTATGGTAACACGTCTGGTTGCTATGGAGGGGTCAGTAACATCATATAATGTTCCTTGAGTGACTACAGGTAAATTACACCAACCCCTGTTTCTCTAGCATTTTCCTAAGCTGAGATAGATATATGCCGATTGGGTTGCTATGGTAATCATATCGTTGCTATGGATGGTTTAGTTACCTCAGTGATTGTTATCGGGGTCACAATAATTGAAATAAACTCACCCCCATATCTCTAGCACTTTTCTAAGCTGAGGGAGAGATGTGTCAATTTGGTTGCTATGGTAACCAGTATGGTTGCTATGGAGGGGCCAGTGACATTATATAGTGTTCCCTGTGTGACTACAAGTCATTTAGACCAACTCCCGTGTCTCTCTCATTTTCCCAAGCTGAGATAGAGATGTGTCAATTTGGTTGCTATGGTAACCAGAAGGGTTGCTATGGAGGGGTCAGTGACATTATACAATGTTCCCTGTGTGACTACAAGTCATTTAGACCAACTCCCGTGTCTCTCTCGTCTTCCTAAGCTGAGATAGAGATGTGTCAATTTGGTTGCTATGGTAACCAGTATGGTTGCTATGGAGGGGTCAGTGACATTATATAATGTTCCCTGTGTGACTAAAAGTCATTTAGACCAACTCCCGTGTCTCTCTCATTTTCCTAAGCTAAGATAGAGATGTGTCAATTTGGTTGCTATGGTAACCAGAATGGTTGCTATGGAGGGGTATGTGACATTATATAATGTTCCCTGTGTGACTACAAGTCAATTAGACCAACTCCTGTGTCTCTGGCATTTTCTAAGCCGAGATAGAGATGTGTCATTTTGGTTGCTATGGTAACCAGTATGGTTGCTATGGAGGAGTCAGTGACATTATATAATGTTCCCTGTGTGACTACAAGTCAATTAGACCAACTCCTGTGTCTCTGGCATTTTCCTAGGCTAAGATAGAGAAGTGTCAATTTGGTTGCTATGGTAATTAATCTGGTTGCTATGGATGAGTTGGTGACATCATCTTTAATCTACATTCAACTTAGATCAATATAAAACAACTCCCATGTCTCTACGATGTTCCACTTTGAAGATATTTGACATTCAAAAATTTTGTTGAAAAGTGGGCGTGGCTTGATGAATTTATGTTAAATCATAAGCAATGATTGGCTGGATTAGTTATATGCATCCTTAATGTTGCTATGACTCTCCATTGTGAACCAATTACAAAGGCACTTTTACAATAGGATCATATGGGAATCAATTGCCCCATTGAAATGAATGGGAGCAATGCATCTCTATGGCCCATTTTAAGTCTATGGGACAGCCTTAGCCAATCAAATTTCAGTATTCAAATTATGCCCAGCTGGCTCCAACTGCCACTTTTTGAATCGAGGAGACATTTCTCAGATTTTGACCATGCCTCAAACAAATAAACATTACAGAAGAACCCTAAGACATATCGAGATGATTCTTTCTTTGTGAGAAGCAGAAGGCCTCAATAAAGATTATGATGTAAATTTTTTCAAGATATGTGGAAAATTCTATTAGTTATTGCGAGTTAGAAAAAGCCTTAATTTAAAACTTTGAAGCATCATTTTCTAGGTGAAATGCATTGATCTTAATGGAGCAATTTTCTTCCCTCGTTAAGGTTTAGCCCTCCTAGTTTAAAAACCGTAGGTCATATGAAAGAAACAACTGCATCTTTGGAAAGAGGACAAATTTCTCTACCACTTTAATATAAATTTAATCCATAAAGGGTAAAGTTTTGTTTAGGAGAGAGGAATAAATGAAGAAGTTTGAGATGTGAAAAATTAGAGTGGAAGCTAGAGTGGAGCAGAATTAGGTCAAAATCCTAATTCTTCATTAAACTTAAACTGTGATTAATAAAAATCTGTAAAAGATATGAAAAAGCTGAAAACATATTTTAAAAGCTGGAAATGTGTTGAATTGTTTAAAATTTGAATGATTGCTCTAGCTAAAAGTATGCTGAAGTTATGAAGGTTGAAAAAAAGCTGAAGATTGAAAGAGATTTGAAGAGTCTCCCCATTCATTTTAATGGGAAAAATATTTTAAATAAACTTAAATTTTATAAAAAGTATAAAAGTTTGAAAAGTGATATGTAATAGCAACCTAGTCTGGAAAAAGCTGAACATTTTAAAGTTTGAATGGTGTTTCTAGTGCAAAGTATGCTGAAGTAGTTGGCTTTTCAAAAAGGGGGGGAATAAAAATAAAAAAAATAATAATAAATACGTAGGATAACAATAGTGTGAATGCCTCTGCATTCACACTAATAATAATAAATACGTAGGATAACAATAGTGTGAATGCCTCTGCATTCACACTAATAAATACGTAGGATAACAATAGTGTGAATGCCTCTGCATTCACACTAACTAGAATATGCATTTCCTAGCGGAAAATGCGTGTGAATGCAGAGAGCTGAAAATGAAAGCAGGCTGAAAGTATCTGAAAAAAAATCTAAAGTTGAAAGGTGAAGCTGAAAGGTAAAAGATTTGAAAGTTGAAAGTTTGAAATGTTGAAAAGTGAAGCTGAAAGGTGAAAGCTGAAAGTGTCAAAAGTTGAAAGTGGAGGCCGAAAGGTGAAAAATTATAAAGTTGAAAACGTATAAAGTTGAAAGAAGAAGTATTGTAAAGTTGAAAGTGTCAAAAGTAGAAAGTGGAAGCTAAAGGTGAAACATTTGAAAGTTGAAAGTGTCAAAAGTTGAAAGTGGAAGCTAAAAGTGAAACATTTGAAAGTTGAAAGCATCAAAAGTAGAAAGTGGAAGCTGAACGGTATAATATTAGTAAGTTGAAATTCTGTCTAGCATTTTCCTAACCTAAGATAAAGATATGCCAATTGCGTTGCTATGGTAAAAAGTCTGGTTGCTCTGGACAGGTCATTTACATAATAGAATATTCCCAGTGTCACTCTGAGGGAAATGAATCAACCCCCATGTCTCTAGCATTTCCCTGAGCTGAGTTAGAGATATGACATTTGGGTTGCTATGATAACTATTATGGTTGCTATGGAAATTTCATTGACATTATCTAATGTTTCCTGTGTCACTATGAGTGAAACAAAACAACCCCCATGTCTCTAGCATTTTCCAAAGCTGATATAGAGATATGGCAATTTGGTTGCTATGGTAACCAGTTTGGTTGCTCTGGAGGGGTCATTGACATTATATATTGATCTCTGTGTGACTACAAGTAAATTACACAAACCCCCATGTCTTTAGCATTTTCCTAAGCTAAGATAGAGATGTGTCAATTTGGTTGCCATGGTAACCAGTATGGTTGCTATGGAAGGGTCAGTGACATTATTTAATGTTCCCTGTGTGACTACAAGTCATTTAGACCAACTCCCGTGTCTCTCTCATTTTCCTAAGCTGAGATAGAGATGTGTCAATTGGGTTGCTATGGTAACCAGTATGGTTGCTATGGAGGGGTCAGTGACATTATATAATTTTCCCTGTGTGACTACAAGTCATTTAGACCAACTCCCGTGTCTCTCTCAATTTCCTAAGCTGAGATAGAGATGTGTCAATTTGGTTGCTATGGTAACCAGTGTGGTTGCTATGGAGTGGTCAGTGACATTATATAATGTTCCCTGTGTGACTACAAGTCATTTAGACCAACTCCCTTGTCTCTCTCATTTTCCTAAGCTGAGATAGAGATGTGTCAATTTGGTTGCTATGGTAACTAGTATGGTTGCTATGGAGGGGTCAGTGACATTATTTAATGTTCCCTGTGTGACTACAAGTCATTTAGACCAACTCCCATGTCTCTCTCATTTTCCTAAGCTGAGATAGAGATGTGTCAATTTGGTTGCTATAGTAACCAGTATAGTTGCTATGGAGGGGTCATTGACATTATATAATGTTCCCTGTGTTACCACAAGTCAGTTAGACCAACTGCCGTGTCTCTCTCATTTTCCTAAGATGAGATAGAGATGTGTCAGCTGGGTTGCTATGGTAACCAGTATGGTTGCTATGGAGGGGTCCTTGACATTTTATAAGGTTCCCTGTTTGACTACAAGTCAATTAGACCAACTCCTGTGTCTCTAGCATTTACCTAGGCTGAGATAAAGATTATCCAATTTGGTTGCTATGGTAAATAATCTGGTTGCTATGGATGAGTTAGTGACATCATGTTATAATCTACATTCAACCTAGATCAATATAAAACAACTCCCATGTTTCTACGATGTTCCACTTAGAAGATATTTGACATTCAAAAATAATGTTGAAAAGTGGGCGTGGCTTGATGAATTTATGTTAAATCATAAGCAATGATTGGCTGGATTATTAATGTGCATCCTTAATGTTGCTTTGAATCTCCATTGTGAACCAATTACAAAAGCTCTTTTACAAAAGGATCATATGGGAATCAATTGCCCCATTGAAATGAATGGCAGCAATGCATCTCTAAGGCCCATTGTGAGTCTATGGGAAGGCTAAGCCAATCAAATTTCGTTATTCAAATTAGTTGATTAACAGCTGCCTCCCACTGCCACTTTTTGAATCGAGGAGACATTTCTCAGATGTTGACCATGCCTCAAACAAACAAACATTACAGAAGAACCGTAAGACATATCAAGATGATTCTTTCTTTGTGAGAAGCAGAAGGCCTCAATGAAGATTATGATGTAAATTTTTTAACGATATGTGGAGAAATCTAGGAGTTATGGCGAGTAAGAAAAATCCTTTATTTAAAACTTTGGAGCATCATTTTCTGGGTGAAATGCATTGATCTTAATGGAGCAATTTTCTTCCCTCGTTAAGGTTTAGCCCTCCTAATTTAAAAACCGTAGGTCATATGAAAGAAACAACTGCATCTTTGGAAAGAGGACAAATTTCTCTACTACTTTAATATAAATTTTGTGCATAAAGGGTAAAGTTTAGTTTAGGAGAGAGGAATAGATCAAGAAGTTTGAGATGTGAAAAGTTAGAGTGGAAGCTAGAGTGGAGCAGAATTAGGTCAAAATCCAAATGCTGCATTAAACTTAAACTGTGATTTATAAAAATCTGTAAAAGATATGAAAAAGCTGAAAACATATTTTAAAAGCTGTAAATGTGCTGAATTGTTTAAAATTTGAATGATTGCTCTAGCTTAAAGTATGCTGAAGATATGAAGGCTGAAAAAAAAGCTGAAGATTTAAAGAGATTTGAAGTGTTTCCCATTCATTTCAATGGTAAAAATATTTTAAATAAAGTTAAATTTTATAAAAAGTATAAAAGTTTGAAAAGTGACACGTAATAGCATACATGTCCTGAATAAGCTGAACATTTTGACGTTTGAATGGTGTTTCTAGGCCAAAGTATGCGGGAGTAGATAGTGACCGGGAATAATAATAAAAATAATAATAAATACGTAGGATAACAATAGTGTGAATGCCTCTGCATTCACACTAACTAGAAAGTGCATTTCCTAGCGGAAAATGCGTGTGAATGCAGAGAGCTGAAAGAAAATGCTTAAAATTGCTGAATTCCTTGGCTGAACCGTGAAACATTAGAAAGTTAAAGTGTCAAAAGTTGAAAGTTGAAGCTAAAAGGTGAAACACTGTAATTTGAAAAGTGTCAAAATTTGAAAGCTGAAGCTGAAACATTGTGAAGTTAAAATATGTAAAGTTGAAAGTGGAAGCTGAATGTTAAAATATTAGAAAGTTGAAAGTGTCAAAAGTTGAAAGTGGAAGCTGAAAGGTGAAACATTGTAAAGTTGAAAATATCAAAAGTTGAAAGTGGAGGCTGAAAGGTGAAACATTCTAAAGTTGAAAACGTATAAAGTTGAAAGGTGAAGCATTGTAAAGTTGAAAGTGTTAAAAATAGAAAGTGGAAGCTAAAAGGCGAGACATTATAAAGTTAAAAATGTCAAAAGTTAAAAGCTAAAGCTGAAACATTGTAAAGTTGAAAGTGGAAGCTGAACGTTAAAATATTAGAAAGTTGAAAGTGTTAAAAGTTGAAAGTGTCAAAAGTTGAAAGTGGAAGCTGAAAGGTATAATATTAGTAAGTTGAAATTCTGTCTAGCATTTTCCTAACCTAAGATAAAGATATGGCAATTGCGTTGCTGTGGTAAAAAGTCTGGTCGCTCTGGACAAGTCATTTACATAATAGATTGTTCACAGTGTCACTATGAGTGAAACAAAACAACCCCCATTTCTCTAGCATTTTCCAAAGCTGATATAGGGATATGCCAATTTGGTTGCTATGGTAACCAGTATGGTTGCTATGGAGGGGTCAGTGACATTATATAATGTTCCCTGTGTGACTACAAGTCATTTAGACCCACTCTCTCATTTTCCTAAGCTGAGATAGAGATGTGTCAATTGGGTTACTATGGTAACCAGTACGGTTGCTATGGAGGGGTCAGTGACATATAATGTTCCCTAAGTGACTACAAGTCATGTAGACCAACTCCCGTGTCTCCCTCCTTTTCCTAAGCTAAGATAGAGATGTGTCAATTTGGTTGCTATGGTAACCAGTATGGTTGGTATGGAGGGGTCAGTGACTTTATTTAGTGTTCCCTGTGTTACTACAAGTCATTTAGACCAACTCCCGTGTCTCTAGCATTTTCCTAAGCTGAGATAGAGATGTGTCAATTTGGTTGCTATGGTAACCAGTATGGTTGCTATGGAGGGGTAGGTGACATTATATAATGTTCCCTGTGTGACAACAAGTCATTTAGACCAACTCCTATGTCTCTCTCATTTTCCAAAGCAGAAATAGAGATGTCTCAATTTGGTTGCTATGGTAACCAATATGGTTGCTATGGAGGGGTCAGTGACATTATATAAAGTTCCCTGTGTGACTACAAGTCATTTGTATAAACTCCCGTATCTCTCTTATTTTCCTAAGCTTAGATAGAGATGTGTCAATTTGGTTGCTATGGTAACCAGTATGGTTGCTATGGAGGGGTCAGTGACACTATATAGTGTTCCCTGTGTTACTACAAGTCATTTGGACCAACTCCCGTGTCTCTAGCATTTTCCTAAGCTGAGATAGAGATGTGTCAATTTGGTTGCTATGGTAACCAGTATGGTTGCTATGGAGGGGTAAGTGACATTATATAGTGTTCCCTGTGTGACTACAAGTCATTTAGACCAACTCCCGTGTCTCTCTCATTTTCCTAAACTGAGATAGAGATGTGTCAATTTGGTTGCTATGGTAACCAGTATGGTTGCTATGGAGGGGTCAGTGACACTATATGGTGTTCCCTGTGTGACTGCAAGTCATTTAGACCAACTCCTGTGTCTCTGTCGTTTTCCAAATCTGAGATAGAAATGTGTCAACTGGGTTGCTATGGTAACCAGTATGGTTGCTATGGAGGGTCAGGTACCTCAATGAATGTTCTTGGGGTCGCTATTAGTGAAACAAACTCACCCCCATGTCTCTAGCATTTTCCTAAGCTGAGATAGAGATGTGTCAATCGGGTTGCTATGGTAACCATTATGGTAGCTATGGAGGGTTCATTGACATTATATAATGTTCCCTGTGTGACTATAAGTCAATTAGACCAACTCCTGTGTCTCTAGCATTTTCCTGGGCTGAGATAGAGATGTGTCAATTGGGTTGCTATGGAAATTAATCTGGTTGCTATGGATGAGTTGGTGACATCATGTTGTAATCTACATTCAACTTACATCAATATAAAACAACTCCCATGTTTCTACGATGTTCCACTTAGAAGATATTTGACATTCAAAAATAATGTTGAAAAGTGGGCGTGGCTTGATGAATTTATGTTAAATCATAAGCAATGATTGGCTGGATTAGTTATATGCATCCTTAATGTTGCTATGACTCCATTGTGAACCAATTACAAAAGCTATTTTATAAAAGGATCATATGGGAATCAATTGCCCCATTGAAATGAATGGCAGCAATGCATCTCTATGGCCCATTCTAAGTCTATGAGAAGGCTAAGCCAATCAAATTTCGTTATTCAAATTAGTTGATTAACAGCTGCCTCCAACTGCCACTTTTTGAATCGAGGAGACATTTCTCAGATGTTGACCATGCCTCAAACAAATAAACATTACAGAAGAACCGTAAGACATATCGAGATGATTCTTTCTTTGTGAGAAGCAGAAGGCCTCAATGAAGATTATGGTGTAAATTTTTTTAAGATATGTGGAAAATTCTATTAGTTATGGCGAGTTAGAAAAAGCCTTAATTTAAAACCTTCAAGCATTTTTTTTCTGGGTGAAATGCATTGATCTTAATGGAGCAATTTTCTTCCCTCGTTAAGGTTTAGCCCTCCTAGTTTAAAAACCGTAGGTCTTATGAAAAAAACAACTGCATCTTTGGAAAGAGGACAAATTTCTCTACTACTTTGATATAAATTTTGTGCATAAAGGGTAAAGTTTAGTTTAGGAGAGAGGAATTGATAAAGAAGTTTGAGATGTGAAAAATTAGAGTGGAAGCTAGAGTGGAGCAGAATTAGGTCAAAATCCAAATTCTTCATTAAACTTAAACTGTGATTTATAAAAATCTGTAAAAGATATGAAAAAGCTGAAAACATATTTTAAAAGCTGAAAATGTGTGGAATTGTTAAAAATTTGAATGATTGCTCTAGCTGAAAGTATGCTGAAGTTATGAAGGTTGAAAAAAAGCTGAAGATTAAAAGAGATTTGAAGTGTTTCCCATTCATTTCAATGGAAAAAATATTTTAAATAAAGTTGAATTTTATAAAAAGTATAAAACATTTTAATAAGAAAAATACGAGCAGTCTAGTCCAAAAGAAGCTGAACATTTTGATGTTTGAATGGTGTTTCTAGCTTAAAGTATGGGGAAGTAGTTAGCCGTCGAAAAGTGGGAGAACAATAAAAATAATAACTAGAATTATGCATTTCCTAGCGGAAAATGCGTGTGAATGCAGAGAGCTGAAAATGAAAGCAGGCTGAAAGTATCTGAAAAAAATCTAAAGTTGAAAATTGAAGCTGAAAGTTGAAAGATTTGAAAGTTGGAAGTGACAAAAGTTCAAAGTGGAAGCTGAAAGACTAAACATTAGAAAGTTGAAAGTGTCAAAAGTTGAAAGTGGAAGCTGAAAGGTGAAACAATGTAAAGTTGAAAATATCAAAAGTTGAAAGTGGAAGATGAAAGGTGAAACATTATAAAGTTGAAAATGTATAAATTTGAAAGTGGAAGAAGAAAAGTGAAACAGAAAGTTGAAAGTGTCAAAAGTTGAAAGGTGAAGCATTGTAAAGTTGAAAGCATCAAAAGTAGAAAGTGGAAGCTGAAAGGTGAAACATTTGGAAAGTTGAAAGTGTACAACAGTTGAAAGTGGAAGCTGAAAGGTAAAATTTTAGTAAGATGAAATTCTGTCTAGCATTTTCAGAAACTAAGATAGAGAAATGTCATATGCGTTGCTTTGGTAAAAAGTCTGGTTGCTTTGGACAGGTCAAATACATAATAGAATGTTCCCAGTGTCACTCTGAGGGAAATGAATCAACCCCCATGTCTCTAGCATTTCCCTGAGCTGAGTTGGAGATATGCCAATTTGGTTGCTATGGTAACCAATATGGTTGCTATGGAGGATCATTGACATTATATATTGATCTCTGTGTGACTACAAGAAAATTACACCAACCCCCATGTCTTTAGCATTTTCCTAAGCTGAGATAGAGATGTGTCAATTTGGTTGCCATGGTAACCAGTATGGTTGCTAAGGAGGGGTCAGTGACATTATATAATGTCCCTGTGTGACTACAAGTCATTTAGACCAACTCCCGTGTCTCTAGCATTTTCCTAAGCTGAGATAGAGATGTGTCAATTGGGTTGCTATGGTAACCAGCCTGGTTGCCATGGAGGAGTCCGCTACCTCAATGAATGTTTCCAGGGTCACTATTAGTGTAACAAACTCACCCCCATGTCTCTAGCATTTTCCAAAGTTGAGATAGGGATGTGTAAATTGGGTTGCTATGCTAACCAGTATGGTTGCTATGGAGGGGTCATTGACTTTATATATTTTTCCCTGTGTGACTACAAGTAAATTAGACCAACTCCCGTGTCTCTCGCACTTTCCTAAGCTGAGATAAAGATGTGTCAATTTGGTTACTATGGTAACCAGTATGGTTACTATGGAGGGGTCAAGTACATCAGTGAATGTTCCTGGGGTCACTATTAGTGAAACAAACTCACCCCCAAGTTTCTAGCATTCTCCTAAGCTGAGGTAGAGATGTATCAGTTGGGTTGCTATAGTAACCAGACTGGTTGCTATGGAGGGGTCATTGGCATCATATAATGTTCCCTGTGTGACTACAAGTCAATTAGACCAACTCCTGTCTCTCTCACACTTTCCTAAGCTGAGATAAATATGTGTCAATTGGGTTGCTATGGTAGCCAGTATGGTTGCTATGAAGGAGTCATTGACACAATATATTGATCCCTGTGTGACTACAAGTAAATTACACCAACCCCCATGTCTCTAGCATTTTCCAAAGCTGAGATAGAGATGTGTAAATTGGGTTGCTATGGTAACCAGTATGGTTGCTATGGAGGGGTCATTGACATTATATAAGGTTCCCTGTGTGACTACAAGTCATTTAGACCAACTCCCGTGTCTCTCTCATTTTCCTAAACCTAGATAGAGATGTGTCAATTGGGTTGCTATGGTAACCAGTATGGTTGCTATGGAGGGTTCATTGATATTATATTAGGTTCCCCGTTTGACAACAAGTCAATTAGACAAACTCCTGTGTCTCTAGCATTTTCCTAAGCTGAGATAGAGATGTGCCAAATGGGTTGCTATGGTAACCAGTATGGTTGCTATGGAGGGGCCCGCTACCTCAATGAATGTTCCCGGGGTCGCTATTAGTGAAACAAACTCACCCCCAGGTCTCTAGCATTTTCCTAAGCTGAGAAAGATATGTGTCAATATGGTTGCTATGGTAACCAGTTTGGTTGCTATGGAGGGGTCAGTGACAATATATAATGTTCCCTGTGTGACTACAAGTGATTTAGACCAACTCCTGTGTCTCTCGCATTTCCCTAAGCTGAGATAGAGATGTGTCAATTTGGTTGCTATGGTAAATAATCTGGTTGCTATGGATGAGTTAGTGACATCATGTTGTAATCTACATTCAACCTAGATCAATATAAAACAACTCCCATGTTTCTACGATGTTCCACTTAGAAGATATTTGACATTCAAAAATAATGTTGAAAAGTGGGCGTTTCTTGATGAATTTATGTTAAATCATAAGCAATGATTGGCTGGTATAGTTATATGCATCCTCAATCTTGCTATGACTCTCCATTGTGAACCAAATACAAAAGCTCTTTTACAATAGGCTCGTATGGGAATCAATTGCCCCATTGAAATGAATGGCAGCAATGCATCTCTATGGCCCATTGTGAGTGTATGGGAAGGCTAAGCCAATCAAATTTCGTTATTCAAATTAGTTGATTAACAGCTGCCTCCAACTGCCACTTTTCAAATCGAGGAGACATTTCTCAGATGTTGACCATGCCTCAAACAAATAAACATTACAGAAGAACCGTAAGACATATCGAGATGATTCTTTCTTTGTGAGAAGCAGAAGGCCTCAATGAAGATTATGATGTAGATTTTTTCAAGATATGTGGAAAATTCTATTAGTTATGGCGAGTTAGAAAAAGCCTAAATTTAAAACTTTCAAGCATCATTTTCTGGGTGAAATGCATTGATCTTAATGGAGCAATTTTCTTCCCTCGTTAAGGTTTAGCCCTCCTAGTTTAAAAACCGTAGGTTCTATGAAAGAAACAACTGCATTTTCAAAAAGAGGACAAATTTCTCTACTACTTTAATATAAATTTTGTGAATAAAGGTTAAAATTTAGTTTAAGAAAGAAGAATAGATGATGAAGTTTGAGATGTGAAAAATTAGAGTGGAAGCTAGAATGGAGCAGAATTAGTTTCAAATTGGAAATCTTCATGAAACTTAAACTGCGATTAATAAAAATGTATAAAAGATATAAAAGAGTTGAAATATACATCTAATAGATGAAAGTTTGTAGATTTATTTAAAGTTTGAATGGTTTCTCTAGTGGAAAGTATGCTGAAGTTATAAAGGTTGAAAGAAGTGAAAGTTTAAAGGAAGGTTGAAGAATATCCCCATTCATTTCAATGGGAAGAATAATTTGAATAAAGTTAAATATTATAAAAAGTATAAAAGTTTAAAAAGTGAAACGTAATAGCAACCTAGTCTGAAAAAAGCTGAACGTTTTGACGTTTGAATGGTGTTTCTAGGCCAAAGTATGCGGGAGTAGATAGGGTTGGAAAAAGGGGGGGGAATAATAAAAAGAAGAAGAAGGAGAAACGGAATAATAAATACGTAGGATAACAATAGTGTGAATGCCTCTGCATTCACACTAATAAATACGTAGGATAACAATAGTGTGAATGCCTCTGCATTCACACTAATAATAAATACGTAGGATAACAATAGTGTGAATGCCTCTGCATTCACACTAAATACGTAGGATAACAATAGTGTGAATGCCTCTGCATTCACACTAATAATAGGAAGAAACGGAACAAACACAATAGGTGCCTTCGCAGCTTTGCTGCTTGGCCCCTAAATATAACTGCAAGCAGTGATACGGGGCCAAGCGGCCATCAGAATGAAGAAGGGTAAAAAGATGAACAAAGGCTGAAAAGAAACAAAAAAGGTATTTTAAGTTTCGTCGAGAGAGCTGAAGTACATGTGAGCAAAGAAAAATTGGGCAAAAAAACTATATGGCTGACTTCTAATTAACTAACATAGTAAACGTTCAAAGAAACTGACTCAGCATGATGCTTCAAAAATATGAAATAAAATTTTAGGATTTAAAAAAAAAATAATTTTTCATATATCCTGGCCACTAGGGGGCACCGAATTCAAACTCCACAAGGAACCTTAACACGTGGCTCTTACAACACTCACCAAATTTAGTCTTATTTAACTGAACGGTTTGAGAGAGACATCCAATTGACCTTTTTACTAGCTTCACAATGTTTATTTATTAATTTCTCTAAAACCATTAGACCAAAAAAATTTCTAGTGATAACTTTTTGTCAATCGGGTCTGTAGATTATATTTCATGAGTTTCATGGGAATTGGATGAACAGTTTAGGAGGAGTTAGAAAAAGTTGCAGTTTTGATTATTCAAAATGGCGGCTAATTGGATAATTGGAACAAGACGCCATGGTGTTCGTTAAAATTGATATTGACCATGGAATCAGTTGCAAAAAGAATTTTGTCCTTAGACTACACATTTCATGAGTTATTTGCATTAATGTTTGTGAAATTTTGGACTAGTGGTGGCGCTATAGAGTATGACCTAGAACCTCCAGATTGGGTCATAGTACTTATAATAGCTCACTGTATCAGCGTGTCAAATTTTATAATTTTCCTGCAAGGTGTTCATAAGTCATTTGGACAAAACGTTAATTTTTGACAAAAAACAAAATGGCTGACTTCAAAAATTGCTGACCTAGTAAAAATGCACATGTACCGACTCGTTATGATGCCCTGAACACTTTAAGTCCAAATTTATGAATTTTGGACAAAGTGATATGAAGTTATTAGCCAAAAAAGACATTTTTTTGTATCTCCTGACCACTAGGGGGCACTGAATTGAAACTCAGCAGGCAACCTCAGGACATGACTCTTATAACACAAAGCAAATTTGGTCTCAATCCACCGAATGGTTTAAGAGATATAGCCATATGGCCACTTTTGCTAGTTTTACATTTTATTTATTCGTTAATTTCTCTAAAACCATAAGACCAAATAAATTTCTTTTGATAACTTTTGCTCAATAGCGTCTGTAGATGATACTGCATGAGTTTCATGGGAATTGGATGAACGGTGTAGGAGGAGTTCAAAAAAGTTGCAATTTTAATTATTCAAAATGGCGGCTAATTGGATAATTGGAACATGAGTTGATTGAGATCATTGGAATCATCATGAGCCATGGAATCAGTGGCAAAAAGAATTTTGTTTTTACACCATAGAATTCTTGAGTTATTGGCATTTACATATGTGAAACTTTGGACTAGTGGTGGCGCTATAGAGTTTGAGTTAGAGGGTCCAGATTTGGTCAGATTTCTTATGATGACCATTTGAATCCTTGGGCCAAATTTCATAACTTTCCCACAATCGGTTCATGGGGCTGCCATTGACTTCAATGGCGGAATAATAATAATAATAATAATAAGAACGCCAACAGATACAATAGGTGCCATCGCACCTTCGGTGGCTTGGCCCCTAATAAGAACGCCAACAAATACAATAGGTGCCATCGCACCTTCGGTGGCTTGGCCCCTAATTAAATAGTTACAATAAGAGAAATAGAGAGATTTGGAAAGTTTCTGTTGTCATTACCCTTAGAAGTCCCGGGCCTTTTTGAGCATTTTTTCCTACTTTACAATTTGCTCTAAAAAATTACCTTTAACAAAGTATTTGGTGCCAGTGCTTGTCATTTTAGTACAAACTAATTTTTTTACAAAATAGTTCTACAACAACCCTGAAATTGTACAAAAAATAAATAGTAAAAGTTTTAATTTTTTTATCTTCAAAAATTGAGAATTAACTGTTTTTCCTTTTTTTTAACAAAAATCAAAAGTGTTGAGATTAAATAAAATTATAAATCCCCCCAAAAGTATAGACAAGGTCAAACCAATTGTATAAAAAACAGACTAAACTCATCTTATGCACTGTTACAAGAACTTCTTGTGCCCTCATACTTTGATTGTGCCAAACTTTGAAAAACACAAGCCATATCACATGTTTTGTACTTCCAAGGGTATCCCTTATTCTCATCACTAGATGGCACTTATTTGGAGATTAAATTGAAAGATGATTGCACATTTTCTTACATTTGAATTTGAATTGAGTTTTGTGTCATAACTCTTGTATTGTTTGTTTTATAACAAAAAATCTCAAAACTAGTAACCTTTTTGAAACCTACACATTATATCTGAAATCAAAATAAACAACGGCTGGTGTGTTTGATGATTTAAAAAGTAGAAAGAAGAGTAAAAAAGAGTAACTATGAGTGGGGAAACTATGAGTGGGGAAAAAAGATTTTACGTTATCATTCATATTTTCTGGCCAAGATTTCTGAAAGTATGTAAACTTATGAGCACACAGCATATCATACAATTTAGGCTTTTTTATTTTTATTTTTATCATGTGATAGTGTTGCTTCCTCATTAAATTCATACTTAAATTTGCATTTACTCTGCTCTGATGCACACTGCTTTGATCCTCCCATGTCTGCCAAAATGGGAAGGTATCATTTTTGTAACAGCACAGCATCAAAATGCCAGAGTGGAAAAAGTGTGTATTTCCATTACGTTTAGCACTGTAATTAGCAGCACTCTGGGCCGCAGTTACACCAAGTACTGACTGCCTGCAAACATTTGCACAGAAGGGTCCATCACTGGCCACAGGAGGGGGGAAATAACTGGTTTGAGGAGACAGAAAAAATAAAAGTCATTTATAGAAGCAGTTTTTGGTAAGTATTGCATTCTCTACTTTACAAAAGGTGCTCTGCTAGTCTAGCGGGGGCCAACATTGATTCTATGGAAAAGGTGCCTGTAGGTGTTAAATCAAGCGTTTAATTTAGTTTAGATGTTTGATTTGTACTCAATTTTTTTATATACTTAGAAGACTTTATGTATGTACACAAAAGCTTCCCTGTAGCAAAATCACAAATGCTGAGAAACTACTTTCTAATACAAAAATATTTACAATCCTATTTTTGTTTGATCTTTCTTGACAGAAAAGGAAGTACATCCCATATAGCTATAAAGAGCAACTCAGAAAAACTTTGGTCTCTTTCTAATTCAGCATTCTCCTTGATCCAATGGTCTGTGTGCATAGCCTAACCTAGACTAGCCATATCTGCATGTTTAAGTTAAAATAAAGCCATATTCCTTGTGAATTTTCTATAACTCTTGCTTCAAAATCTTCATTATTTCATTACATCTCATTGTCTTCATCTGGTCACGCCCTTGTTAAACTGGTTTCCTTCTGTATTTATACTCCCTGTCTCCCAGTGTTCCTTTGTCATTTGTCTTTGTGTCTGTTTGTTTTATTGATTAAAAGTGACTCTTAACTGCACTCTATATTTCGGATCTTTGATCTCTGTCAGCTACTGCTCATCTCAACATGACACATAAATGACCAGTAATTAATGGACATGAGCACTTCAGTTTCCTCTCTGTCCAAAGATAGGTGTCAGGTGATACATTAAAATACATTTTTCAAGTTATTGAAAATTCAAGGCTTAAGTATAGCAACTCAAACCTTCAGCTCCCACCTCAGATTTCCTAATAGACTTGAGTTGATTCCAGTCAGCTTGAATTCCTGACTTTGGTATCATTAAATGCACATTTCCTTCACTGTCTATTGTTTGCATTGGAGCCTATAAGTGTGAATAGTGAATGATGGATACCAGCAAAGTCCAATAACCTTAGCCAGGATTTACAAGTTGACAAAGATTTCAGAATGAAAAAAAAGACATTACTTTGCATGTCCTGTTGTTTTCAATAAATACAGAGGGTCAGTAAACACTCTGAAGTGGTTTCTTAATCATTTCGTTTACCTCAGAGCTTAATTGATGTCATACAATGAGATTTGTATACGGCACTTCTGTAATGACCTTGACTGACAAACCTCTTTCAGAAAAACACTTTTATATTTAGGAATGGATGTCAGAGAGATTGTGTCTTGCAAATAATACAAATATTCCCTTGACAGAAACCAACCTGTAACGCACCAGTTGGGGAGTATTACAAGGCACTTTAAAAGCAATCAAAGGTCAAAGGAAGAAAGTCTCAGATTTATATTCACACCCACATAGAGAAAGAAATTCTACAGGCTGAAAGCAAATGTGCCCACGCTATCCTCTGCATCTTTCTGTCAGCTTTATAGACGCCTGCCAATATCTTCCCCAGACAAATGCTTCCAAGAAACAAAATGGAAACTGATACATATTTAACATAATGAAAAGAAAACTATACACTGTTGTTTTAGGTTTAAGCAAATCTTTTTTTACATGGCCTAAATATATTTTTAAACATGAAATTTACCATCTACAGCTTTAATTACAGTTCACCCTCATTTTACAAGTCAAACGTAGAAAATATAGCCATCAATACCACAGGCTAACCCTGTTGACATCACATGCATCAAAGGTCCCAAGAAGACAAGATTCAAGTGCTGCCTTTTAAAGGTCATGCTTAAGAACCATAACATTCAATTGTAGGATGAAGAATTCCTGTAACAATCCATGTGTGAAGCTCAAGTAAAAATGAGAGTTAAGAGCCCAAAACTATCCTTGCCTGTGCTGCTATCAAGTGTCTTCAAAATTAAGTTGGAATGGAGTATTGTTCTTTATAATATCAGCGAAGATAATATTAACGTTTCATTTTCAGCTGGTATTACTGAAAGAGTGAAAGAGTGTTTTTTTACTACTCTACAATTTACAATTAATTACCTTTACAGTGATGGACCGGCGCACTGTCCGGGGTGTACCCCTGCCTCTCGCCCAATGTGCGTGACACCCCCCCCCCTCCCTCAAAAAAAGGGAATAAGCGTGTTGGAAATTGAATGAAACTGAATGACGATCACGGATTTTCTCACATTTGAATTTGATACTTTGAAAATATGTCATGATTCTTGTAATGTTAGTTTAAAAAAAAATATCAAAGCTAATAAAACATACACATAGTATTTGAAATCAAAATTAGCTGGTCGCGTCATTACGGCTTAATTCAAAACAGCCGATCTGATTGGCAGACGCACCGGTGTGTGCAGGGATTTCTAAGAGTTGAAGAGGAAAAGCATGCTATGACGATGGAAACTCTGTTCCTTTTGCACAGAAACGCTACTGGAGAGGTGGAGTGTTGTTTTAATAAAGTGTTACATCCTTTAGATAACAAGAGCTTAAACTAAGCATAACCCAATAGCTCTGACACTTAATGAGCAATGGCCTACTTCCTACAGAAAGATGTTTCACACTATTCTATTTAACTGACCTCTTCTTTACACACCTCCAGTTTCCACCTTCTGCCCACAGACAGAGTGCCTCCTACACACGTTCACAAGTCCTGGAATGAACACTGCTCTTAGATTTAGAGCTATATTACTGTACACACAGTAATTTTCTGAATAAATCATGCACTAAACAAGTACGAGAAAAAACAATCTAAATACATTTTTTCCAAATATTTTTTCTAACATTTCTTTGAAAATGTGTACTTACTGTCAATTTCAAAGCTTTCTTACACACATTTAAGATTTCAGCCATTCTTTCTTGACATGTTTTTTAAATTGAAATATTTATTCTTGAAATTCTTCAAGAAGACTTCATGCTTTCGTTAAGTTTTATTAAGTTGTTGATTTCTTTTTACAACAGGACCTGCCCACACTGCTAAAGGTCCCAAGTGCTGGTTTTGTGAACATGATGTTACTTGCTTCATTGGCCCAAAAATAATTTTTGGATTTGTCAAGATACCAAACCCCAGCATTCAGATCTCAAAGCAACCTAGTCTTCTCAGCAGCACCAGAACTTTATTACCTTCACATGTTGATTCAAGTCTAAATAAAGCATTAAGTCCACAGATATTGACGTCCTTTTCAGAAGCCTTTAATTAAAACAAATATTTATAGATTATGTAATTGTTGTGGTTCCTTCCATAAAAAACTAAATTATGATTCTCTTTTTAAATGTAGTTTTATTTAGACAAGAAAGCAAAACTCAGGAGGTACGTTTCCCCGCGGCAATCCTGGGAGACATGTAGAGGAGCAGTAACTAAAGAAACCCAAACACAGGATCGATGGAACCCATTGAACCTGCCCTGAGCACTAAGAAGAAGTTTGGAGATTGGCTGAGAAAGTAATTGGTGATTTAGCATTAGTCAGTGGCCGATTGGAAGAGTTCCTGTGACTCCAGAGATGTGGATGCTGATGAATCCGTCATAATATCAAATTTTGAAAAATTGAAACGTTAACCCAGAGTCAATTAGAACAGTACTTAGTAATGTTTTTAAAGAGCTCTTGTTTCCTTGTTGTGGTTCTACAAAGACAAGCTGATTCAGTGAACTAACTCCCATTATCTGCTGAATAATACTACTACATTAACGGCACTCCAGCTCTCTTCTCGCATATGCTGATTATATGCAAATAACATCTAAAAACCCTTCAGGGCATTCAAGAGCATTAGTGGCACAAGCAATAAAGAGCTTCCTTTGGCTGCAATTACTGTGCTATAGAGAGATAGAGAAAGGAGAGAAATGCAAATGAACCAGACTGGTCAGCCATGATGTTTTGATAAAAAATACTCCAGAAATCTGCTGCACTCTGCTTTATAAAAATGGGTTTCTTAAAAAGGACAGTTAGTTCAGACAATATTATATCTGCTACAATTTTAATAACCAAACTTCATTTATAATTTTATATATGTGTACAAAATTCAACCAGAGGTATGGATGCAACCCATTGGTCAAGACACTATGTGTTGAAAATGTGGCCTTGGGACGATGTATCATTGACATTGGAGTCTAATCAATCGTCACGTGATTAATAAAAATTCGATATGCTTGTTTCCAACTTAAATTAGCTATTGAACATTATTATTTAACTGCTTTTCCCCACAGAACATACCTCACAAATCGTGTCAGGTGTTCCCTGCTTTGTATTGGTGAGCATACCGAACCTGGTGTTAATTCAAGTTTGCTGTTCACTCAAGATTAATAAATCCTCTCATTTTCTTGAGAATGAAACAAAGAGTGAAGAGTGGCAATTACATGTGGGCACTGAGGAGGAAAGAAGTAAGCAAAACAAATATGAAACATGGCTAGAGATGTCTGTTAGTCAGTCACTCGAGGGCATATGTGCAGATTTGTTCTCGGCCCTCTGTTTGTGCTGACATCACTAAAATGTCAAATCATCTTCAGGAGAAACCTTATCCAGGGTGAGGTTACATCGGCTATGGTTACAACCCTTATCATTTTTAAAATAGATAACATCATGTTTAGAATGTAAACATTTTAGACGGTTATTCAGCGAAATATCTGCTCTGACCATCTGAAACTCAACAGCACTGGGGAATTGACTCCAGCCAGACAAAAAGCTCAAAAACATTATATACTTTTATTTTTTGCAGTTTTGTCAAGAAACTGCCTAGTTCACCTTTAAAGTAGTCAAGCCTTTGAGACGACTGTGTGTGGCTGCAAGGGGTCAGTGATGTCCACCTGTACTTGTTGAGTTTTGGATGGCTTCTGTCCTGCACATGAACAGACTGACCGTGGGTGACTCTTGACCCAGGACAGCATCACTGTCACATGGGTAAATCTGAGCAGGTGGCAGCAGAGAGGGAGCTTGTCATCCTCTAAAATTCCAGGGTTTATTGTAAGACAGGGATTTGTTTTGTAATGTGACAAGGAAAAGGATACTAGTTGTAATACTAGTTTAATTTAGTCTGGTTAGTTTTTAGGAAGGATTTTATGAAGGGAAGTACTTAAGATCAGAAATCTGGTAAAAAATTTAATTTTGTCAAAATACCACAATAAAGTATTTGTTTTGAAACATGGTAAAAAATGCTATATTTCAAAATTTAAATTCCAACAGAATGGAAAAAAATTTAACAATAAGAACAATTGAAATCTGGATTAACGAGAGAGTGAACAGGTGAATAAAAATTGACAGGAAACAATAACAGGTGGAACCGTTGCAAATTAAATATGTGCATTCAAAAACAAATAACATTGCAAAAGAGTGGCAAGTGGCGTTTTAATGAAACGTATTTCAGGAGGAGTTTTTAGGGACTGACATCTGTGCCATCATTCGAATATTTGTATAGTGGGTAGAAAGCCAGCTATCCGGCACAGGTGCCTCAATGTCATACCTCCCAAGTGTGATGTTGGAGTGGAAGGGGGGAGAAAGCTTAGATGAAGTCAATGGTTATGATGTTGACTTCTTTTTTATATATGTGAGTTGATGAGGTGAATGATGGCACAGATGTCAGTCCCTAAAAACTCCTCCTGAAATACGTTTCATTAAAACGCCACTTGCCACTCTTTTGCAATGTTATTTGTTTTTGAATGCACACATTTAATATACGAATATTCTTGTTTATGTCCAAAATTTTTGGTGAAACCTATGGTTAACATTTGCCTTGAACTTGAACTTTTTATGTGTACAAGAAAAATCAAGCAATTTACCTGATTATTATTTTCTGCTCACTGTTTATGTGCACCTTTGAATCCCTTTTTTAAGTTTCTGTAGTGAAGCAACAGCAGCACGATCACAGGTGTGGGTGAACAGTTCGGGGAGCACACAGCTTTTCTCTATTTCAGTCAGTAGAGCATTGAGCAAATGCAAATGTGTTCATTCTTAAAATGTTTAGATAAAAGCATCGCCAAATGCATAAATGTAAAGTTCTCTGATGCTCCACTGAGAAGAAGGGGGAATCCAGGTCTAAGATGATCATGGACATCTTGCTGCAACAGGTACCAGTAATGTCTCTTGTTGTAAGGACAACTACTTGTTACTGTCCAGGTCCCACGGTATCTTCTCCAATCCTGGGGCATCCCCTTTTCCACCATAGGATGCATGAATACTATGCCAACTCATCTCTTAATTCCTATTGGCATCTGGCAATGAGAAAGCTGAAGCTCCTGCCTACACAGTGTGATTCCGGATTCCGCTCCTGACAGAAAGTTCAGCTGGGAGGACTTTTGCAATCCTGAGTCACATGATGCAAATTAGAGAGGTCGGGTTTGTGAGATTTTTGCAAATGTACATTTTAGGACATTAGTATTGCTTTAAAGTAGATGAAAGGGTACCCTGTTATTATTTAGATAAGTTATGTAGTGAATTGTTTATTTTTTATATTTACATAACAACATATGCAGCGTTTGACAGCATAATGTACGAAAATTAATACGAATACACTATAAGTGTGACAATTAAGACATGAATGTTTATAAACTCACATATGGTACAGAGAAACCCTTTAACGGTGTAATTGACAACGTCTGATTGAT